>PNEQ01036128.1:0-20239 GCA_003012365.1 Medauroidea extradentata | reverse complement strand
GTTACATCCATCTCACGCCCATTCACATACGAGTTCTCACTGGACATGTGCTGCTCTCTTCACTTACTAGTCCTCACCACTGCACTCTACTCTGTACATGCGAGGTCTCACCAGACCAAACAGTTCCAGTATCTGATACTAGATGTCACTTGAAACCGTTTTTAGAGTTAAATATCCACGATAGAGATACGAGGTCTCATCAGCAGGTGTAGCGAATTTTTCTTTATTTTATCATACATGTATCTCATTTTCGACAAAGTTGTAGATACGAGGTATCACTTCTTAGCCGACGATATACAATACTAACACACACTGTAAACTTAAAAAAAATAATTTTCTACGTGTAGAATATGTAATAAATTGCAATATTCTACGTGATATACTCTACAGTAGAATATACACGTAGATTACGTATTTTCTACACGTAATAGTCTACCGACCCAACCCTGTCTGCAATGAAATACCCATATAACTGTAATAGTTCTTAGGTTACGAAATAAATGAGTTGTAATATTACCTATTTGGGTAGATTTCATGATAGTGAGGGACGAGGCATAGCAACGGTACTGCCAGGTATCTTTCTCATAAGAAAATGTCATATCTGAATTATTTATATCAAATGGACTATATAACTTTTTTTTATTAGAATCTTACATACTACATTGAATATTTCTGTATGTTTTGATATCAGTGTCATAACTGTCTAGTCAACAATAAAATGCCATCGAATTATTTCACGTAGTTTAAGATTTTTTTGTGTCTTTATAGTGTGTGTTCGTATGCTACGGGCCCTTTCTATAGCCCTTAAAAAAAGTATTATTGGAATTTTTTTTTCAATACTGATATGAATGGAATTTGCCAACTTTTTAATACTGGCTATTATTTGTTGATATTTACTTGGTAAACAGTTTTATTCTTCAATTACTGACAATTTTAACATACGTAAAGGTGTCTTATTTATAAAACAAAAATTTCATAAAAAACTTTACTTAATCTACACTAAGTACTATACAATACGAAAAGTTGCTAATTGCACACAAATTGAACTAATGTCTAGAATTTTCAGATTGTAGATTTCACAAAGAAGGTAACGAAAATATGACTACTACTGGTGTGTTTTCCTTAAAAATTTTTAGTAATTACGAATAACCAAAAGTTAATATAATTTCGCTCACCTTCACTAAGCTCGGGAGAACTCAGGATGTTGCACAATTCCTGGGCATATTTCTCAGTGAATTCTTCTTTCATGGCCCTAACATCTTTCCAAAATGTGTCCCATTTGCCAAACAATGCATACTGTGCTGCATAGTAAATGAACTCAAAATCCAATTCCAGCTGGAAAAATAATATTTCTTAAATTACAAATAAAATAACTAAGTACTGTCTACATATGTTTGGAATTCACAATTTGTTGTAGAGATTTAGACCAATAAGGCCAAACCTGATCACACTCACAAGGATATAGTGCCGCACAATTTTTGTGGAAATATTTGCACACACATCAATTTTATACCCTTTTGAGAGAGCGCACACAAGTGCTGAATCATCAAAACACTTAATTATATCATATAATATTATTGGTAAAATTTTTTTTAAGTGTCATGGATTTCAGGCTGTACTTAAAACCACATAAGGGAGATAAACCATGATTTGATAAGTTAAGACTGATCGTTGTTTAAAAAAAATGGTTGAAAGTTTCCTGGTTGTTTAAAAAATGTGGATGACTAAAATGGCATGGCACCGCGTGGTAGTAGGGTTGATAGTAGCGTAGTAAAATGCAAGATAATATCAAACAACAAATGTGGTAGTTGCAAGAAAGTGGTCAGGAATGGAATTCTGTGCGACACATGCGACCAATGGTTCCATTTCGTGAGATGCTGCGCTATCGAAGAAGTAAATATTCCGTTTTCAGCTTGGTCGTGCGAGCGGTGTATTGAACATGGTAGTGAAGAAAATGGCGATGCCGAGGAAGAATCTGAGGTTTCAAACAATGCATCGGGAACAGCTCACCATCATGAACAGGAAAACAAAATAGAGCAACTAGGCAATGAAATAGCATCGCTGCGAGAAGTGGTTAACATCTTTCAAGAAGGGCTGAAAGTAGCCTGTGTTGTAAATCAACAATGCAAGTGTAACAAAAACACGTGGTCGGAAGTGGTCGCCGGAAAAAGGATAAGTGTACGCAGGCCTAAAACAAACCAAAACCAACCTCATCCGGACATCACCAGCATTCCAGTGCAAAACAAGTTTAGCTTGCTGGAAATTGATGCTGGCAATAAAGAAAAACCACGGGGTCAAAAAGTGCTTTCCAACCTCAAACAACAGAGAAAAAAACACACCACTTACTCAGGTAACATTGTTTTATTTACGGATAGCCACGGTCAGTAGGCATGCCAGCAAAATAGGCGAATCAGTATCTGATAAATCAGTAGTGGGTTTTGTTAGGCCGGGGGCAAAATGTGCACAAGTGCTGGAAGGATGCAAATCACAGTGCCGCGATTTCTCGTCTGAGGATGCTGTTGTAATTATAGGCGGCAACAACGATGTAAGTTGTAATGTGAGTGTAAATGCCCTTCAGACACTAGAATGTGAACTCAACAAACTTAGCACCACTAATGTAGTAGTAGTTGGTATGCTTCATCAGCATCAGTTGACTCGTGAGTCATGTGTACACAGGGAAGTCAAAAGAACGAACTTTAGGCTTAAGCTACTTTGTGATAATTTCACTAATGTAAAATTTGTTGAACCATCAGGTATTGAGCGTAATTTTTTCACAAAGCATGGTCTTCACATAAACGAAGCAGGGAAAAATTTGCTCAGTTCAGAAATCAGCCTTGCATTAAAATCATTATTAAGGAAAGAAGCTCCCATTCCACTTTAGCTTTATGTGGACTCAACTACTGAGTCAAAAAATATGTAGACAATAATGTAGACCCTCAGAGCTCTCAACATAACCTCACCTCACCTAATGTGACAAGTAATTTTGTTACTAAGCTAGATAATGAGGGATCTACTTCCACTGTTTTTGGTAACCTTACTACAAATTTAAGTAATGTGGTCCATCAATCGGGCGTACTTAAAAACACCCGATATTGCAAGTCAAAGAAAAATACCATCACCTTGTTGCATCAAAATATCTGTAGTATAAGAAACAAGAATGTAAAACTAGAAAGCATATTGCAGGCAGTAAATGTAGAAGAACTTTGTTTATCTGAGCATTGGCTTTCTAAAAAGGAAATTGTAAATTGTCAATTAAATAATTTGTACCTAGTAAACAGCTATGCCAGAAAGTTAGGAAAAGGTGGTGGTGTGTGTATATATCTTTGTAAATCCTTTATATGTAGAATAATCAATGTTGAGAGTTTACGTGTTGACAAATTATTAGTGTGTTGTTGTATTTCCATTTGTGATTTCAGTTCGAATGTACTGGTTATATATCGACAACCAAATTCAAATGTCAATGTGTTTTTCGACCACCTAGAACATGTTTTACAAAAAATTGTAACTAGAAAAGGTTACACTATAATTTGTGGGGATTTTAACATTGATTTCAACAGTGCAAGTCAGTACAGTACCCGATTACAAAACCATCTTCTGACCCTAATTACAGATCCTACCAGAATAACAGACCATAGTACTAAATTTATAGATAATATTGTTACAAATATAAACCACAAGCATATATCTGCATGTAATTATGAATCTACACTATCCGATCACTCAGCGCAGATAGCTACAATGAATCTTAATTCCTTGTTCTCATGCAATAGAATTCTATGGGGAAATTCACCAAATTGGAAGAAAAATTTTTTATTACAGAAGAGAATCATAATAATAATTGCTGGTGCGACATACAAAACCCCATGTAAACCCCTTTTCAAAAAACTTGGAATTCTAACCCTGCCATCGCTATACATATACCAAATAATTTTATTTGCGACAAAAAACATTAAGTACTATACTAATGACACTATACACACACAACACAAGAATCCATTCAAAATTACATTGTATTTCTCACAGAACTACTCTATATGCAAAAAGTCCATATTATACTGGAATCAAGTTCATTAATAATCTTCCGTCATATTTACTCAATATTTACAAGACACAGAAATTCATAAATTTTAAAAAAACACCCAAAGGTTTTCCTATCAAATACAGAATTCTACTCTGTAGATGAATTTGTAAACCCCACAACAAAGTAGAATATGGGATTAGAAGGTGCTGACTAGCACTGTTGTTGCAAAGTAAATCTGTTACTGAAAATATTCGGTGAATAAATAGTCTTACGTAAATTACTACTGAATGGCTTGACTGCAACTTTCTAATAGCGTTTTCTTACCTTTATCTCCTTGATAGTACATAATGTAGTCTGATTGTATTCATCATGTCTCATGTACATACTGTTGAATTGACTTGATTATGTACTTAGTTCTAAAGTAGATTTATATTTCACGTAGGGTTGTACCTGTGTTGGTAGGTGTTCTGCATTTATTATTTAAATGTTTTTAGTGTACGTAAAATTTTTTCTTTTGTATTGCTATTGCTACTGTCTAGTCTGTATTTGTACATAGTATATATTTGTTGTAAACTGTATCTTGAAAACCATGACAACTCCTTGCCAGTTAGCACTGGAATGTATGGGAGGATTAGATAAAATAGAAAATAAAATAAATGACCTGGGAATCATATAGGCACGAATCTGAATATATGTCGATCTGATAATGCCCCGCGCCTTGATATAGCCATTTATAATAAAAAAAAGTGATTTTCTCCAATACCAATAAATGGTATATGTATTCTATCTTGTTCAGCATTGTGTTTTTGAGTCAAACACAAAATAAATTTATATTGCATAAAACAGAGCATAAAAACCGAACTAACTTGATGTACACAAACAACATTCTGCCATTTCCTCGCACAAAAGAATGCCCTTAGCAACCAAAATATTTGCTGGTTGAACCAGGGTGCCCTGCCGTGGATACTACTACACGTGATTAAGAAGTTGACCTATAGAATCCTGGGATACTGTCAAACACAGGGTCGTCTCCCTTAAATAACTGTTCAGCACACTTATCCCGGCTAAGTGGGCAAAATAATGTCAGTAGTGTGATATCTCTTCAAAGACGACAGTGGTGCGTTTATTTAAATGCCTATCCCTGCAAATAATTCAACAGTGCTTAAAGTGGGGCCTTAACAGTATAGCCTTGAGAGCTGATGAGGGGTGGCATGAGGTGGATATGGAGCAGGACATGAAACGAAGATCAGGGAAAACCAGAGATCCCCATAAAAACCCACCAACTGCATTGTCCAAGCTAGATTCACACATCTGAAAGCCAGGTGATGCCATCTGATTTATAATGTGATCACGTTTTGTATGTTTTCTGTTCAATGGTTTCTTTGTGATATATAACAAAACTTAACTTGTCAGTGATATAGTGTATGATAAGGTGCAGTGTTCTACGATAACTTTAAAACAGTACGAGTTGGAGAAAGATTTAAAGATATATCTTCTTAATTGAATTTGTTGGCAACAATCACCGTACACTATTTGTATAATATGCTTAGATTTGGAAATATGGCATGAAAAGACTCTTGTCTTATGTTCCAAAATCGAAATTTAGTTATATAACCGTTCTACACCTATGTTGATCATTCAACTGCAGTACAGTAGCCTACTACCTCACAACTATATTCTAGGCAATCATAGGTTGATTTTCCTACCATTCACAAAAAATTCATTTATACCATGGCACCAATGTCTGTAGCTAGTCAATTGTTTCAGAATTCCACTACAGTAGAAGACACTCCCTGTATTTCCTCCAAAATGTGTGAGTGTAATATATTATTGATAAATATCACATCTAACATTCCTACTGCCACTTAAACAAGAATTATTACAAATTTACCAATTTTGCAGCATTACCATAATTAAATTTTACTGTAACCTATGTTCTTAGCAAAATCGAGTGTGGTATGGTATTTTGGCGCAAATAACACACCAAATACAGGCTGACGTCTATCATTGTTTCCGAGTGTTCTAAATTATGTGAGGCGAGCGTGAACCAGTGAACTTCACTCTACTCATTGAGATGACCGGCAATGCCTAACTGAAATTTTACTCTTATTACAGGCATTTGTTTTCGTAGTGTTGATGAGTGTACCCGTGTTGATGCACTGGCGTGTTGCCGTATGCGGCCCACTCCCCTAAATGACTACATTTTTAACATTCAGTACGACACTATCATGAATTTGTTTGAGCATACACGAGAAAACTTATAAAAATAGTGTCTACTCTTTTTTTTCTATCATTCCATTGTGACTTCTGAATGAAATACGACTGTTAAGGCCCTATCCCCCCCCCCTCACACCACGGCAGAAAAGAAAATTAATCCTGGGTACACTCCTGAAATTAAAGTAGCTAACTTATTACCTTTTTGCATTCAGTACAAAATATGCAGATGTTTAGTTCTTGTAAGTTAAAGCCAAAATAACACATTACTTACTAGTGTGTAACCCAACTGCAGCCTTAAAACCGGCCATTGATCCAAAATATCGGCTACTCTTGCATCACTATTATTGTCCCCAATTCTCAAAGGTGCAGTTATCTTCCAATGATTAACAACTTCAGGCCAGGGCTCCTTGCTGTGTTTCAGCCAGTTTTTTCTAGTTATCATATCCTCTGAAAAAAAAATTTTGATGTTTTTGAACATTTTATATTGTCATTACCATTTCATACAATATATTTTGTGGGGAAAATGAAATATAAGTACCTGTAATTTCCACAACTTGCTGTTCATTTGAAAATTTTTCATTTCCCTTGCTTGCAAATACGTCAACTTTTTTAACACTCTTTGTAAGTTCCTGTACTTATCCACAAGTTTCCCTTTAAATAAAACAGGTGTATTGTTGGGAGAATCAGCCTTTTTTATCGGTGGCACATAGTAAGTCTCCTTTTTCTCAGTAGGAACTACAGACACTACAACATCAGCTAATTCAACAATATCTGCATTACTAAGTGTCCTGAAAAGTAATTGTTGCAATAAATTTTGGTATCTCGTAAACTATTTACATGTCAGTAAATTTAATCATACAGTAAAAAAATTCTTAAAATTTGTTTAAAAAAATGAAATGCATCATTTATGCACTAAAAAAATAAGCATGCCGTAACCTTTTTAAGTAAAACAAAATGCTCAAAACTGTACAGTTTCATCAAGTACTGCTCTAATTACAACAGGTAACTTACAATGAAATACAGGTGGTTTGTACCCACCATCTGAAAAACGGTAAAAAAAATGTATAAACTTATCTATAAACGTACCACTATGACAAAACATTTAACCTACTATCAAGTATAAAAATTTTAAGAGTTTGAATCATAGAACACCGAACTCCATTATTCTGCACATATATGCTATAGAAATGTGTCAACAGCATTCATACTCATTCAAAATTTTCCATTGTGAAGATTGGGGACAAAGTTTCTTGTTAATATTGAACGGTTGTTCTTATTAAACTCGAATTGAGATCCGTATGCAGTGTTAAGGAAGTAAAGCCAGACGAAAATGGTTAAAAACGGACTTTTAAACGCCATATTTATACTATGTCAACATTCTTACTTAATATGAATTTTGAAGTCATTCTTTTATCATCTACTGTTTAGTAAAAAATTATCCACGTGAAATTCATTCAGACAGTGTAATTACCCAAACTGTGAACTACTGCACCACAGTGTTGACTGGTGATGTATCCTCTTAGACCATCAATAGATGCACATTACTACAGCTTCCTCCTATGATTTCAAGGATCATCCTGGCATTAAAAGCTCTCAAAAAAATACTTAGGATAACATATCAAAATTTCATCTGTATTATTGAAAAATTTTTAAATCACAAAAATAAGAAACTTTTTGTGATGAAAAACGTATACATGCAGATCCACAAGTGTGCAACATATGGCAACTGTTAAAAAGACATTCCTTTACCATGCAATTATATATTAACATGTAGGCACTATTGAATTTACTCAATATAAAAATAAATTCAACTTACGTGTGGCTTTGTTCAAACACATGACTGATGATAACATCTACCAACATGCCTCTACTTTCCTAGTCAGCGTGTTATTTTATATGTATGTTGCCAAAATAAATGTTCCCACAGGTTTACTGTTCAAAAGACTTACTAAATCAAGATCTGCTGATGGAGAAAAATGTTTTGTTGCAAAAGTTGCATCTTCTGTATGTTTCCTCTTTTCTCCTTGAGTGATTCTATCCTCAACCACTGGTGTAACTGAATCAACAAGACCACTGCCACTAGCTACATTTAATTCGCAAACATTGAGAGGGTCACTAATAGGTTCAACGTGAACTATGTTGACTGTAGCGAAATGGTCCACATTACTCACTATAGATACAGATTCTGCAAATTTGTCATCAGGATCAGACACTTTAGCCATATTTTTATTATTCTGTCTTCTATATTCAAGTAATTTTGCCATGAAAGTAGTCCTAGTGCTCACTTTTTTAATTAGTTCACCAACATCGTTGTGTGTTAAAACTGTTAAAGCAGCTTCATTGACATCATTATCTGGAAAAAAATTATGAAATAATCTTAAATTAAAACTTCTCCATTTCTGACATGCCACATGTTTTCAAAATTATAATAAATTGAAGTACGCCGTATAATTAAAATGAGAATGCAAAAATCTAGACGTTAATACATGCTCAGTTTTGTATGCTACCATTAAGGGCCGGTTTCACCAAACAAGTTTAAGCGATTTAATCTCGATTAACCGGCACCTAATCTCGATTATACATGTTTTAAGTTTCACCAAGCAGTCAAACTAGATTTTCTCGTCTTAAGCGAGATTAAATTTTAACTGCTCGATTTTGGCGGGGTAACTTCATTAATCTCACTTAAGTTGAAAATAAAATGACGCGAGAACTTTATTATTTGGTAATTGAAGGCAATATAGACGATGCAGACTTTATTATTGTGTATCGGCGTCACTGGATTCGAGAAATAAATCATTATTTTGACGAATATGACACAGCCTTTCGAAAACAATTCCGCTTGTTAAAACAATCGATCCATTCACTTTTAACTTTTATTATCAGCTGGAATTTCCTTAATATATGTAAGGGCTAAAATATTTATTTGATTACTTCAAAGTGTACTTGCTAAAATTTATCATTGAACGACACAGTTTTCAACACAACACTTGATACATGTGAGGTTATGTTTCACGCCTGATATTTTCAGGTTAACAAAAACTACACAGACAACATATGAGGTTATGTTTCACGTCTGGCATTTTCAGGTTAGCAAAAAATATACATACGACACATTAGGTAATGTTTCACTTTTGGTATTTTCAGGCTAACAGAAAGTAAACAGACAAAAATTCGGTTTTACTATTGTTTATCACTTTTTAACAAACTACAGTACTGGAAACTTATTTTTTCGTCACTTTATACCACTACAGTACCTTGGAATTGACAAAAACGGCCTTAAAATAGGAGAGAACACCCTTTGCTTTTACAGTGATAAAATTATATAAATTATATTTGCTAGACTATCATCCCCTGGACCTTTATGGCTTTGCTCCAAATCACCCGGGATGTATATAGTATGACCCAAACATTACCCTCCCCTTCTCCAGAAAGTTGTATAACAAATATTCTAAATGAAATACTTTACAAACAGGCATTCGGCAAACTCCGACAAGTGTTCGGGTGTTTTCGACACAATTAAGGCAACTCAGCACACACAATTCGTCGTGCAGCTAAGTTTAACTAATCTCTGGTAACTTAAACTCGCTGTGTTGTTGGTGGAACGCACCTCTAACTTAAACTCAGGTTTAACTCTTCATCGAATTTTGTTAATCTCGCTTTGTGGCAAAGTTAAACTGCGTTGGTGAAACCGGCCCTAAGTTATAAAGAAAGAAAATTGTGCATGGGATTGTTCTGAATTGCTCACAATCTAATGGTTTTTTTTTATAATGCAAACGTTAATTGCAAAATACATATGTTCAACAATTTTATGATATTTTTTTAAAGAACATACAGTTCTGGAAAACATTAAAAAAACAATTGGGTCACAATCATAATCTGTACATATAAAATAAAGTACCCAATATACACTCACTATCAATGCACAGCCCAAAACACTAGATCTAGAAATATGAATTTTAAAATTAGCTTATGTTCTCCTTATCGTGTGTGCACCCACTAGGAAATTTCCAAATTCAACCTCTCAGGGGGTGAAAAGGGTGGATCCTTGCTATCAAAACCAGTTGAGGTGTAGTTGTTTTTTGCTTCAGAATTATGCGTACATAAGTTAAATACCTAAAAAAGTATTTCATGAAATTCACTGAGCAAAGAAGTTAAAAAATAAAATGTAGGCTATTTTGAATTAATTCTTGATATTTCTTAAAACTGATCATGATATCGAAATTATTTTTACTACAGAATATTGCTTACAATAATACCTACCTAAAGACTGACGTAATGCTTTTCAAACTCATGACAGACAAGGGTGTGAAAAACAAAAATATTTGAAAAGTGTTTTAAGAATTCCCCAAAACATTTTGTGGTACTTCCGAAGATTGCTATCAGATAACAAACTCTTTCTGTGTCCTAATATTTGCTTTGACAGACTCCAAGGCCAATTAAAACTGGTAAGTACTAAGAAACCAATCCAGGCGTAACATAAAAAATTGAATACTAAATCACACAAAATATATGTATACAACATCAAGCACAGGAACATTGCATTCAAAATATAGGAAGTCAAAGAAACTTAAATAAAGTGTATTCGTTAAATCATATATGGAGGGAATCTTTAATTTTCAAATTCAAGAAACAATATTGTAACATAAGGAATTTAGCAGCTTGGCCAGTCATTTTGTATTAACCTAACTTTGAATTCAAAGATAGAGGCAAATGTGCTTTTACAATGCACTTGTATGAAGATAAATTTAAATCTTAGCTATCATTAACTCTTAATGCAATATTTTTAATTTCATCTCTTTCCAACTCATTTTTAATTGCAACCATCGTAATGTTTGGAAGCAATTTTAAGTCATTTAGCAATTACGTACCTGGTAAGTTAGCGACAATTGAGTCTACCTAGACACGTGCCAAAGGGAACAGGGTTAATTCTACAAGATGAGTTTTCGTAAAAACTTATTGTGCCGTTGTTCCCAGCACATCACAGTTTCAAGTAACTTAGGCCTATAATTCACCATTGGCTTTAGACTCATTTGTACAGCAAAAATTAGGTTCTGCGACTAAATTCACAAATTCACTGCAATGGGCTCTAGGATGAGTCGTTGTCAAATATAGTAGAGAACAATATCGGAAAATACTGTTGTTTTGCATTGTTGAAGCGTGGGACAATTTGATAACGGCAAGAACTGTAAACACCAGCGAATGTCAGAATAGTGCTTGGAGAAATATGCAAATTATAACTTTAAGAGTCGACATTCTCTTAGGATATAATGTATATTGAAGGTGTCACCATATGTTGCAAGAAGCAAAACAACATTTTTCATTATTAATTAATGTTATTGTTCTTGATTAAGTAGATACGACAGCTCAGAAATGAAAATTAAAAACATTGATTAAAAAGCCCATAGGCAATATATCTTTGCAGAAGGAAAAACTCTTCTATCGTAGGAACTGGTAACAAGTAACATGTTTCCCATTTTTTCTAATACGTTCCTATACTGTCATTATATGATATTTGTTTGTCGATGTCAACAAAGAGCCAATCAGCGTTCAGATTGGCATCGATACACCACAACTCACTGTCTCTATGTATCTGGGCCTTAAAGACTACGGCAATCACGAAGAAAAGTAAGCAACACATAATAGACAAATTTGGTGGATAAAATTGGTACAAACTTGTATAAATATGTCCAAAAAACCGTCAGAAACCGGGGCATGCAGTTTTCCCCCCAGGTTATAAGGACATGCAAATATACGGTAGAATTCTAAGTCCAAAATCGTAAACAATGTACATCGCCAATAGCATACAAGTTTGTGGCGCTGATGTCCAAAATAAATTAATATTTATGGTTTGTTTGCACCAATAAGCAGCATGAACCTAATTACAACATGTAACATTAGTTCTTGCTGCTCATTGGTTCACGCAGTCAAAGAAGGTTTTCAAACGTAACAAAACGTCAGTTTTCAGTTGTCCGCTCAGTAGCTGTCCTTTCGTGGTGGATGCCAGCGAAATTTTACAGTGTGTATTTTCTCGTAAAAATGATCATAAATAATGGTGTTTCAACAAGTGAAGTGAAACGTGAACAATGTGTGACATCAGGTGAAAACTGTCCGTCAGATTTTCAGGAGATTTAATGCAAGTAACAAGACTGTATGTATTGTTGTATTACATATAATTATGTTAGCTCGTGTTCCAATTGGTCATTGTAGCATAGGAAATAGGCCACAGAAAGGATTTAACACAAACATTTAGCATAAATTTTGCAACATATGAAAGTTTTGGAGTAAAACCAGATAAATCAATAGGAAAACAATATAAAGACGTATGTGAAGATAATTCAACCTAACATAACCTAAGCTAACCTGAACTGACCTAATCGAATCTAACCTGACCTAATCGAATCTGACCTTTACTAAATGAAACTAACCTAAACCAAATGAAACTAATCTTAACTAACATAATGTAACATCGTAGAGGACAGTTGTGAGGTCTAGATAATAACCCTCTTCTGTATGGTTTTAGGTTAGGTTGAATTAACTGTATTTGCATTTTTTTTACATTTTTTATAATGATTTCTGTGATTTTTACCCCACAATTTCCCTGGCCTTCATAGCCCTCCCCTCTATGGCATTTATAATGTGCAGGCTCTTCCGAACGGAATCCGAATGCCCTCTTACAGTTACAGTGCAAAAAAGTTAATAAGAAAAAAAAAAACAAAAAATACAAATTTCGTCGAGAAATTTCTATTTTCTCACGTTGCCTGCTTTACTTCATAATTACTAAGACGACTAATATTTTGTAAATTTGGACCTTACATTATTGTGCACGTGTCTACAAATCGACTATAGACATAATGCTAGTGCCCATTAAATATTCAAATGTTTGAGAATGTTTTTAATTTGCTTAAGCTAAAAGGTGAAAATTAAATCTACAATAGCCTAATTTATTTGCATCCAAATATTTCTACAGAAAGGCGGGAACAAACGATCAGTGATGAAATCAAATGATGAAACGGCCTGTTTAATTCTGAAAGTGTTAACAGTCATTGGTTAGCCTATATATTCCTATGTATAAACCAACAATAAACCTCGCTGCTATAGGCTACATGAAACAAACAATAGCAATTATTTTTCATCACAATTTCGTTCACTTTGCAACATGGCTAATTTCCTCATGCGAGCGACCGTTAATTAAAATGTGTACAAAAACGATAACAAAGAAAATAATAAACTAGGATAGCCTTACCTACGCATGCCTTCAACTAAACACGTGGTCCAATTGGTGAAAAATCAATCAAAGCTAGCGAAATAAACGAAAACTAAGTGCAGCACTTACCTCCAAATATGTCAATAAGATTTTCGAATCCCCATTCTGCCAACAACTTCTTCGTAATATCATCACTCATCTTGCCAACAATTTCACGAACACGATAACTTCAAAGCACCATTACTCCCAATCGAAATTTCAAAATGGCCGAGCCATCATTGCGCGGACCCGGGCCAACGAAATCAACGGCTAGGAATAAATAGTTCGGCCAAATATATCTTATTTCAGTGAACAATAATCAGCAATTATTTCTAACATCCCTTTATTCAGACCAAACACATAAAATTCAAATACTTCTACATATTTATTTGTACCTAAATGTATGTTTCGAAAGCCTATATTATATACATTTGGAACAAACAATAAAAAATTATTTCGGTTAATTATTACGATTAGTTAGTAACAATGTATGACGATGTTGGCAGGACCAAATACCATGCAAGTGTGCGCTGTACCATATGTATTGTAATGTCAAACACACAAACTCCAAACATAATATAATTCATAGGTGAATGTTTCAATACATTTGTTACAAATACAGCATTTTTGTGTGGAATGTATCATGTTTGTGCAAATATATTTGGTAGTATGGACAATTTCTTTTTCTCGATGTACTGATTTTTTTTCTTCATAAATGCATGCTTGCAGTAAGAACACACACGAATATTTTCCATCTTCACTGGAGGTGATGTTACCTCTTCACTATTGAAATAACTTCTCTCCCGACTACTGCTATCCGTATACTTACTTCAGTTATAAATAGCCTATAAGTTTTATCCTTTTATCTTATATTCAGTCCTGCACACATGCTTGTTACAAAATTTCATGTTCTATTTTCAAGTGTATTCATATATAAATTTCACATTTCTTTTCTATCACTAAAAATACCGTTTGAGAGATAAAGGAAACCATCCCTTTGTTAGTTCGTGTCTTGACTCTGTATTTTGTCTCGTCATACAAACCAAGAATCGAAATTTTTCTCACCTTAAATTACGTCTACGTTTTACTTTAAGAAAATACATCTCGCCCCATACCGAAGGACATATCTGTAGAAGGTTACGGTACAGCCAGTAGCTTGTAACATTCTTCGTAGGATAAGGTTCCATTAGTTAGAGTTATTATCATTCAAGATGAAAGATCTCGTCCAGTATAGACGCTCACTTTTCACCAGCAACAGACATCATATACGATGCGCAACGTGTATGTAAAATACATTATACTAAAAAGCGACAGTAAAAAATATTATGTGTAAAGCTTCAGGTATTTTCTTCATTCAGTTTTGTACATATTATGTAAATTAGAGACAAATTTCATTATTTCATATCTTTAAGAGTTTCTTCCATAAGTAGCTTTGTTTAGGCGGGTTGTACCTTTTGCGACTTCTAACCCAAAGGTGTAGTAGGGTGTAGTGGGTGTATATGGCCAGAGACCAAAGGTGTAGGAAGTGCAGAAAGTCCGCCTGAACGCCTTGGTGTAGTTGAGTGTGAATAGTTTTGTTTATTTTCTGTGATAGTTACATGGCAGTAAACGTAAATATTGCGAGATACTTTTTAAATGCAGGCAAGAGTGGATGTAGGTGATGAATCCGATGATTAACGTTCTGTTACAGCACATATTTGAGCAAATCTGCACAGTGTTTTGCGTGAATTACAAATTTGAATAAAATTAAGTTTAGGACCTATAACCTTAATGTACCTACAACCTTCCTGCAGCTAATTTCATATATCACATAACATGTAATTCTACTGGAAACTGAATGTCCATTCTTAAATTAATTCTATTAGATTTACGAGTTGATATAATTATATTCATAAAAGTAGTAACATAACCCACTATATGTATAACAGGAATTCAAAGAGCAATTTTATTTTACACACCTTTCAGATGAAACTGAATACAATTTTTACTATATATAAGATGTTTTGATTCAAAACTGGAACGACAACTTCTTTAAAAAAACGCAGCTACTTGTAACACATTTCGAAACTAGCGCCTTACAACTTCTACACCCAACTACTTCACCTCGCAGAGGTGGTGTAGAAGGTGTAGCACCCGGGTGTGGAAGTTGTAGTTACACCCGCCGCCTGAACGCTTTGGATGTAACAACCAAAACGTCACTTCCGGCAAGAAAAACGCGATGTTGCAGTTTGGGTGTAGAAGTTTTAAAAGTTGCAGCTAGGTGTAGACCGCCTAAACAAAGCTAGTATTACAGTTCTAATACATTTTTATTTTCTTTCAAGTTCCTATCTCAAAGTCAGACTAAGGCCGGTATCCCTAAACGTTTGTATAAGGGTTTAGGTGCAGCATATGTCGTGCCTAGGCCATATAGGTATTCCTAAACGTCAAATATCAAACCAAAACCTTATTTAGGACATCATAACCATGTCCTTATTTATAGGACTCGTAAATCGGTGATTTATTCAGGACCTAAACTAATTACGCATGCGCAGTACAAAGACGGTGGGTTTGTTTTGAAAGTGTTCAAATTCAAGATGGCACGCTGTTTTCGTGATGTTAAGAGTGTTCCGTGACTTTCACATGCGATATTCTGATGAATATACATCATCAGAAGACTCGGAAGAAGAAAGGAAAGAACCTCAGCCCAGAACTCATCACTTGAGAGAGGCAGAACATTTTTTTTAACTGTACGACGATGTATAATTCAAGAAACGATTTCGGTTCTCAAATTATACGTATAAAATATGTTACTGCCACTTGTACTTGGGCTTGAGAAGGAAACCAACCGTGCACTTTCTCTCCCACCGCTGCTTCAATAGCTTATTGCTCTGCGCATTTACGCCACGTCAAGTTTTCAGGTAAGTAAAAACATTTCAGTTCAATGTTTACTTGTGTAAACATTTTAGTTCAATGTTTACTTGTGTAGGTGTATGGATCGTTTCAGTTTATTAAGTGACTTTGTCAATATTTATACTGTCACGTAATAATCGGTGAAATAAGTGGGACGTAATTGGGATTTTTTGCAAATATATTTCCTTGAAATAACATAACTGTATAGCGACAGTTTTGGCTTGACCTACTGCTATAACAAACATAACCTACAGGTCTGCATTCATTTTCCTGTCAGGATTGTTTTCAACGTAGACTACGAACAAGTAGAATAAATTTTTGTGTCCATTCCACTTAAGAACTCAATTAAATGACTTCGTATTAACAATACAGTAGTGGTATTTAAATATATTATGTAGACAGAAATATGAGCTGAACATGACAATCTACATCACAAACAAAATGACTCGTAACAAAAATTGTGGTAAGTATTAAGAATAGCAACTTGAGGTGTACCGGCCAAAGTACTGAATTTAGAAGCATAGTTTATTGTTGAAAATAACGTTTCTATAGTTATTGCTAGTAGTCTTACAAAAAATTGTTACATTAGAATATTAGGTTAGCAACTTAACGTAACACAAATTAAACTAATCTACCATAAGGACAAGTAATATACTATATGTATATCTAGATATTTTATTGTCATAAAGCTTAAAGCAATTGATACTGTTAAGTTAAAACACTACAGTAGGGGCCTAGTTGTAAAATCAATAGCGAGTCCAATACTGAATGTGGGTAGCTACTTTTAATATTAACTGGTGATTTATCCTAAAACAATGAAGTCCATTAAAAGCATGTTAAGGTTTTTCATTAAGTTAATTTTTTTGGTTTAGTGATGTGTTATATAATCTTGCAGTTTATTCATATGCAGGGAAGTCAGTTATTATGTAGGCCTGTAGAAATAACACAAGTTCTGCAAAAATTTTCTTAACGCTGGCAAGTAATATAAGTATGATAGTTTGAAATGTGATATTACCATTATTAATACCAATATTCGTATAGAATTTCTACAAAGGTCCCCATTATTTGATGCACTGTAGTTGAAGGATGCTGTAGATAATACTGTTCAATTTTAGATGTCGATGCCACAAAACAAATATAAGTTTGTTTATGCATATGACGTCATTGTGAATGTTATGAGCCAAAATAAAGGTGAATATAACAAAGTAAGTTAGCTGCAAATGAGAAATAAAAGATCAAATTAAGTATAATTGGCTTTGGATAGAGTTTGTATGGCCTTGTTTTGCCAAGTGAAATAAAAAATAAAAAAATCATTAACTAATAAAGCTGTGTTATAACTAATGTACGTCTAACCTAACACACACGAAATGCCATTGTATGCATATTATGTTTTCGTACTATGTTTAATTTTGTGTAAACATGTTAGTACTTTGTGGTGTTACTAATTTCGACAAAAACAAATTGAATTTCAGATTAAACAAAAGTTACGCAAAATGCATATGTTACAATGGTTTGGCCAATGTTAGCAGAATGGGACCAGTACATAGAATTGGAGGTGCAGGAACTGGAGGAAGTAAAAAAATGGGCAGCAAGGTTGGTGAAGGAAGACAAGGGGCATGGTTGCTAGAATAAAAGGTAATTTTGGTCATCAGTAATGTTTAAGGTGCTGGCGTTGAAGTCATTGAATCAAAGGAGAAGAGTAGAAGAGTGGAGAGGCTTGTTAGTATGTACAAGATGGTGACTCTAGAAGGAAGATGGGGTAACTTTAACTATGTACTATCAAAGGCAGCATATACAAGAAGAGTAGTAATTGTAAGAAGAATAGATTGTGTAGGCAGATTATGTCCAAGGAGTTGGTGAGGAAGTGCAATGTACTTTTAGAGACATTGTTTTTAAGTGAGGGGGGGTTGGAAAGTGTAGTCTGAGAAGATTTGTACTATGGCTGAGGATCAGTTTATAGCTTGTTATCAAATAGTTATCCAACTACAGGTGAAGAAGGTATTACTATTACTTATAAGGGTACGTACGCACATATTGTAATTGTAAATTAATTGTAATTCGTGGCTAAAATTATTCAGATAAGCACTTTTGCAAATAAGTAGGCTAAGAATAAGAAGTAATCATATTTAAGTGTAAAACATTTCAGTCAATTGAAGAGGTAAACTTTGCAGTAATAAATTAAAATTACTCCCCATCCAATTCGGACACATCAATAACGAAAATAAAAAAAATTCCCAACACACGTAATCAAGTTTTGAATAGGGGGGAAATATTAACAGAGAAAATATTGTAACGGCTTATTGTTTGTTTAAGTAATTCTATATTACTGTTACAACTATTTTACACATTATTTGTATCAATAATATTAAGAGAGACACAACCTGACTAGACTTAACTTTGTTTATTTGTCATGTAAACATTTCTAAATAACATAACATGTGACTAGTTATAATAGGTGGGATCTGTAAGTTGAGGTGGGGAAGGTGTAGAGAAGGGCAGAAAGATGTGTGATGAATTAATGGAAATGGCAGGTTCAAGCTGGTGCGGAGGAAAGGAACTTTATGTATAACATGTTGATGAAATTGGGATGGAAACTGTTGAGGTTCAGGAGGAGAATGGAAAGACTGGTAAGGTTATATACTTGATGAAGGAGGAGGGAGATGGGGTGGTTTGGCCTGCAAGCTAAGTAAGAGAATTTTTAAGGAAAAAAGAAACAATAGTTATTAGATGCATAGTGTGTGGAGGAGAGGGGTAGACAGTGAATGCTAGTGAGGATAGTGAGAGTATTGTGCACTGCGGAAAAAGTTGATGACTGATGGGGGTTGGAAGATTTAGGAAGCGACTGGAGAATTGGTGTTGTGGGGCGTTAGCCCTATTGCGAGTATACAGCTTATATATGTTATTGTGAGGAGGACCTCATTGACTGTACGTATAATATTTGAGCAAATTTTTTCCAACAAGAACAGAACTGCCTTAATTATTACCTAAATATATTTCATTACAGGAAAAAAATTTCATTATGGTAAATAACAAGAATTATTACTCATAACTTACCGGCAAAATTTTTATGTTAGAGGTATAGTTTAATAATTTAAAATGTATCTATTGACATTATAAGTTGTCGTACATATAGAAATTTGTGGTTTTCTAACTTTGTAATGTAATGTTTTTTGTTAGGTTGCATTTGTTAAGGAAACATTGGTTTCGGTCAATCATTTTACTGTTACGGTTTCCAGTTTTCGTTACGGTAGGCCAGTGTAGGGTACTTAACCTTACTTAATGTAAGATAACATTTATCGTTGTATATTTCGTTGTATTTTGAATAATTTTCTTTTTAATTAATCATGTTAAATGCATTTGATTTTAGATTGTCTGTGCAGATCTTTTTGGATGTATCACAGTCTTCAGTGTCAAAGTCTGTTTGTCGCATATCTTCAGAATTTGTAAGCCACCTTGACGAGTTTATAAAACTTCCATCAACACTTGTTGAAACAAGGCAGGTATGGAAGAAATTCTACGCCATTGCCCAGTTTCCAGGTGTGACAGGATGTGTGAACAGCACGCATATAAGAATCAACAACCCTGGTGGCCCCAACGCTGAAACGTTTCGTAACAGGAAACAGTACTTTTCAGTAAATGTTCAGGTGATCTTGGCATCCTTTATACAAGTTGTAACATATGGACTGGCAGAGA
Organism: Medauroidea extradentata; assembly: GCA_003012365.1. Classification (NCBI taxonomy): domain Eukaryota; kingdom Metazoa; phylum Arthropoda; class Insecta; order Phasmatodea; family Phasmatidae; genus Medauroidea; species Medauroidea extradentata. Next base: position 176 of record PNEQ01036128.1, on the reverse strand, counting down.
TTCTTTAATTTTATTTGAGCCCTTTTATTCCCTGATTGGATTAATTAATATTTTGTTTGTTATTTTTTAATGTACATAATTTAGTTTAGTTATTTTAAAGGCTGAATTAGGGTTAATAGATTTAGATTCATGTTTTGTTTTCTCACCTAATAGTCAGGATTAACACTACTTCAGTT
>PNEQ01036127.1:0-12929 GCA_003012365.1 Medauroidea extradentata | reverse complement strand
AACAGTACTAATTGTGTGCATAACTAATTGTGTTGTGAGAGTTCTAGTTGATTACTGTTTTGTGTATTTCGTAGCTTTGTGAGCTATTAAATCCAGTACTTAATTTAACTCTTTTATTTGTAATTATAAGACCTCTATCCCAAAGAACTCATGGGAATTGCCCACATATAAAGTTTGTGCTCTCAAACATGTAACAATACTATAGGCCGGAAGACATTTTATTCGTAAGTAGGTTTGGAATTCTTTTCTTTACAGATTTGCTAAAAAATCAGTAGATATAATTGAGAAATAAATCTTTGCCAGTTTGTTTCAGCGCTTACTTTTCTTGTCGCACTGTTGGCAACAGGCAGTATAGACTATGTTTAAATGTATTATAATACGTAAAGTAAATCCACTAAGGTTAACTAATTGATCCTCTTGTTTGACGAAGTTACGACATGTTTAGTCTTGTTTTACAGCGTGATCACTTTATGACGTTACCAACAACTTTAGCTGGAAATATGCGGAGACTTACAAAGTCCCATGAGTTTCAAGTAAAGAAGTTTGGTATGAGCGTGAAGGACTAATTAAATTTAGCGCGCAAAGTTAATGCGTTAGCCGGGCCGCGAATATCGACTCGTCGTCTGAGCTGTTGTAACGTAGTCCACGTAACTCCAGCTTCTTGAGTCAAGTATCCGCAAAGTGCCTCTAAACTAAGCCATCTTACAGCAGCGACTGTGCCGCGCGACGCTGGGCATGGCTAATTACCAAGAATTTTTAAACATACTTGAGATTAAATGACGCGTAGGACATATCACGTCAAGCAGAGTTTTAAAAGCTACTCTCACTTCACACTAAAGCTTTAATTAATAATTTAGAATAATGTTACTGTATTTTATTTGTTTCTCTAGGGAATCACGTAAAATTATTCATGCTTAATTTATCAGCGAAATCTCAAATGCATGTAAAAATAACTAAACAATATACTTTTAATTACCTGAATAATAAAAACCATGCAATTAATTATTTTCAAATAGGTAAACAAAAATGTACTTAATTCACTCAATCATTTTCATTATTGGTTTTCAATGTAATTTCTCGTTTGAAAACAATACTACAGCTGACCTCTACAGTGGCAGATTATGCTTCGACAACATCTAAGAAGAGTGTTTCCTACTCTGCTGTGTAAGCTATGGATGCAAGTATAAATGTTACACTATAAAAATCCTCTCCTTTACAGCAAAATAAATAGTAATAATTTCTTTGAGGTTCTTTAGTTGGTTTGAAAGAAATGGTTCTGTACATCAAAGAATAGCTTAAGTAACGGTTATTTATAATCCACAGTGTTTTCGTTAAAAAGTTTCTTTTTAGTACAATTTAATGAAACGTAAATAACATTACTAAAATATTTTGATGGCAACACAGTTTCTGTTATAATTGTTTTGTATTAAAAGAACAACTTTCTTGGCGCATGTTACTTGTAGATTAGAGTGTTGGAGTACGTTGTAAGTATGTCATGAATCTAGGTACGCTCATAGCTTTGTGACGTAGATGTGTAGACATTAAGGGTGCCGCCTGCCTGCGACAATTCTGCATGATCGAGGCGATGTAATGCGATCACTGAGGTCAACTCCTGCTCACTCAACGCTTGCTTCGTGACCCTTATGTAATTTATGGACGGATAATAAATGTAGAAATGTGACGAGTGACTGAACACAGCTCTGTGGCATGTTTAACTCTGAGAAAGCACGTTTTGACAGTTGTCACCCTGCCAGCACTCACATATAAACGGTAGACGGAAATGGAAACGTGTTGTAGGACGCACAACAAATCTGAACATTGTTCGTCAAGAAGGTATGCAAGGTCGTGGAGTTGTTAATTAATGAACCAATGGCGAGGAGCGAGGTGGCACAACGGTAACACACTGGACTCGCGCTCTAAGTGACCTGCGTTCAATTCGAGGCTCCGGCCATCCTCACTTCGGCTTTTCATGGCTTCCCAAACTCGCTCCAGGTGAATGCAGGTATGGTTCGTTAACAAAGACCATGGTAGATTCCTCTCCCAGTTCCTGTCGTTGTGTAAAGTTATGTCTCTGTGTCACGTGACTTCGCTGTCACTGGGACGCACATGGTACTTGATTCACTGACAATAAATCAGTGTCTCTTGTTACTCAGTACATCTCGAGGCAAAGTAGGGAGACAGTTGTTCAGTTTGGTCAAACATACACTACATGCATCAAGCCAAAGACTGTAAAATGTACTACAGCAATACACGTGATATTTGCACGGTAGTTAGTATCAGACAGTTTTGTCACAATATCACACTTAGACGCTAAGACGCGGATTGTCCAGGCTATATAGCAGTGTATAGTTTGTTATTTATATGACATTTAACAGCCGTTCAATTATTTTATACGTCATTCTTAGGGGTAGCGTTTAATAATCGTCCTATGTCTGACCTGAACTTTTCGATTTATATCTCTGCTTGTGGATATTTTTGTTATGAAAATACTTATAAATATATTAGAAATATAGTGTCATGCGAACATAATTTCACCTTCAAACTACCAAATTACCGGTATGTCAACATTATGTATTTGCCAATTCTCAAGAAGTAAAATGAACCAAAAAAATATTATATTATTTGTTAGCGTTGAACAGTTCTTGATCCCTTAGACCTCAAGTTTTCTTTTGTAGAATCATAGTACCGATAATAGTTGATAGTTTTGGTAAGTGGTGACATTTAAACCCATATGAAGATGTGGGAATACGTTCAGGGTTGTCGACCCTGGACTTGCCTGCATGCGTCGCAGTAGGCTCATCTCGAGGGGTGTTGGGAGAGGAGGTGGTGGGTGGAGAGATTGCAATTACTGCGGGAACTGTTCAGCCGTCCAATTGTAGCTCTTCACAAGGTATCGATCATACTTGTTATTTGGTCGCTGTCTCTTCATACCCGCGGCATAAAGGAGTGTCTTCCACGCCGACCAGCAACCGGTGATTCATCGCAAGATAATGCAAATTTTCAACAGCATTTTAAATGGGATTTTTTATTGGTTCTTCATTTTCTTGTATTGATAGCCTGTCCATCTGTTTTCACAAAGGAGGATTCTGATCTGAAAATTGCTAACCCATTTCGTAAAGAAAAAAAAGCGCCTTCGACACCACTGATGCGCATTACGATAATTCAAAATAAATTGCAGCAATGGATATTTTCTTTTGTTATCTAACTAACCATTTTCGTGTGCTAAAATAATTATTTACGTATCAGGTGAATAAAATTGCTGATAATATATATTTTCTGCAGATTCCACGATCGTAATTTATTTTCAACACACCATATTTATAACAGACGATTTGTCGTGGACATATAGCAAGGGCATCCTAATACCAACTTGCCTCAGTATGTTAATAACTTTCTCACGACTGTACCGTCACCTTAGTCTATTTATGGACACTTATTATTGATGGATAGTTAATGACTAAAAACATCTTTGGATTCGGAAATTCAAACCCAAAATTTTGACATAGTTTCTTTGGACCAATTTTATTACCAAAGCTGTACTTCCTACTTGAAAAAGTAATTACAATGTTTGCCTATTTTTATTGTGTGTTTAATGTATCCCATTACAGTTTCAAATCTTAGATAGAGGCATATTGTGCAAAGGGGAAGGACTCAGCCAGGTCCTTTGTTAAGGAACACTTCCGAAACTTGTTTGGAGGAATTTAGATAAATCCTGGGAAGCAAATATGAGAACGGTTTGAAGGGGCATTGAACCAGGTTCCTCCCGAACGCGAGACGAGTGTTTGACTTAGTTCTCCACTGCGCTGATGTTGATAATAGTTGAGTTCAGCGCCTGGATGTAGTCTACGCGAGATGTATAGATGTAGTGCAGGTTGCAGTAAATGTTCTACAAGTCATACACAGCATGGATGGCGACAGCAACACTACACCTAACAGTCTATGTTCAGCTTTACTAATGTGAATACAGCAGGACTCATGCTGGCGACAAGGAAATAGTTTCTACCATATTCTTCTAGTAATTTATTGTATGAATGATTATTTATATAACAGCAACACTGATATGCTTACACCCCGTATTTTAATGCCCATTTGAATGAATTAAATTGTTTTCCTTTAAACATTATGAACACGAAGAATGTAGAACATACGTACATCAAGATAAGTTAAGAAAGAAAATAATATTCACACGCACATTTTAAATAATACCTAGTTATATGTCTGTGGTTTTTGAATTAAATATGAAATGATTACTATACACATTCTGTGGTAACCTACAACAAAATTAAGATATTTTTATACAATAGTTGTGTGAGTTATATAGGTTTCATGCAACATTTCAACTGTTTTGATTAGTTCGGAGGCATTATTACATTACTTCGGTAATTTTTTACGGAAATTAGTAAGCTTTCTGATTTCTCGTGCATGCTGTTTATAAAATTATTATTATTTAATTTTTTTATTATTTTATTTCCTTTATAAAACAGCTTTAAATAAAATTTTCAAAGCTGCGTATTCAACAAATTTGAAATTGAACTGCCCCAACGTAATTTGTCTGTAAAGATACCGAGTCGTTAGTTAGCCTATTAGCAATTTTCACGCCAGACTGGAAACGTCCTGTTTCGCTTGCGGGAAATTGTAATTTTGTTAACTGCAAGACTCTTATAATGGCGGACGTGTCTCAGACTTACGTAATGACACAAATTTTATATTTTGTTTGGATAGGGAAGTTAAAACATAAGCTAGAAGAGGAATTTAAAAAAGGACTTTTAAAAAAAGTACTAAAACATTCCACTTACATTTTAAACAATACTTTTGCTACAGTAGTGTTTACACGATGTATCGTTTTTGCGATTGTATTATAAACGTAAATAAATGCAACATTTTATGTTTGTATGTATATAAAGGCCATTAAACCTTAAATGTGCTGTTAGAATATTAATAGAATATTAGGTTTTGTAACTCTACAGTTATTATACACGATTAAAATAATTCGCTGTTGTTAGCTGTAAAAATGGTTGCTTTTTGTTAATGACGAGCTAAACACATAAACAGCTCTAGTTGGTTGATAGTATTGTAACATTTAACGTCTCCCATTTGAAATATTAGAATACTTTACATTTTTCTGTTGAAGGCCAGGGAGGGCCAGCGAAACACAGAAATAGAATGATAAAATTTAATAACAACACATTTGATAGAACGGGTAATGTAAATGCAAATAAATTACTTCTGAAAACTATCTCAAGCATTTTGGCGCAAGCGTTTACACATCCTCACTGAGATATGCTGGCATTAATATTGTTGCGGATGTATATTTTAGGATCTTACATGCGCCTTTGTTGCACAGGTGAGCCAATCGAATCACCAATCACATCAAAGGCTGGCTGAAAGTACACATTTTTTTGCAAGTGAAATTTAAAAGTATTACTTTGCCCTCAATATTTACAATAGCACGTCATCATCGTGTTCAGAATTAAAAAGCCAATTCCTTTGAAAATGGAAACATTTTTGCTGAATTGCTCTATAGGCGTCGCTGTTTTCCACTCCGTATTTTCCTCGCCAAAATAAAACACACACAAACAGTAATCAACGCATATTCACTTAACAACAAAACCGCAGTTTGTATGGACTGTACCTCAGTAAAATTTTGCATTACTCATTGTCTCTCGTCTGGCTTAGAGTAAATATTTACTTGTTAAAGGGTGAATTGTTTCTCCATATCAATTTAAATATTCAAGCATTTATGATGAATTAACAGAGACATATTCTCAGTAGATGATATTAAATCTTTTCATTTTATTCTGGTAGAAAAACTTGTGAATGTTTGGGAATAAAATGTTCAGCAACTGGTAACATACTACACAGGAAAATAATGTTTGTCTCTAAATATGAGAATTATACCGTATTATTATTAACAAGAGCTAGCCATGTTTTACCCTCGCAGTAATACGTAACTACTTACCTAAGCAAATGTACGAACTGTCACTTACAGGGTCTATTAATTATTAAGTTGGATCAACGCTATGTTGACAGCATTGTCCCTTAACGATGTTATATTTATCTTGTCACCTCATTAAACCATTGTGACGTAGGTTCGTATCATGAATTATTATACTCTTTGTGCTGTAGCTGACAGAAAATTATCACCAAACATTTCTCTATGCAACTTAATGCAGGATTAGTAACATTTTATAAAATAATGAATGGTTGAACGCGATTGACAGCAACGGTTATATATTTAAAAATATAACATTGAATATTGTAATTTTGTACTGAAGACAGTATTGACTTAGTTTACTCGGCAATATATATTTAATGAGCTCAGTAGTCTTCACTGAATCAACTATGCAACGGAGTAGTCAGGAGTGCAAAAGAGAAATATCTTGATGGTTTTTAGGACGCTTTAGGACGGAATGGGTTAATTTTTAACTATGATAGCTTAAGAAATGAAAGTTGAAAATGTGTTTTTAACTTGTCTGTTAGTAGAATATAGGTAGTGGGAACAATGCTACATTATAAATCGACAGTAAAATTAAATTTTCTTGAATATAAATAAAATAGTTATTTGACAATAAGCAACGGAACTCTCCATAGTTTATAAAAATTGAAAGATAAAGCAGTATGTCATTGTGAAAACAGTAGCTGCCACAGACATAACCCAGAACATCCCTACTTGGTCTAGTGTTTGCTGTGAATGGAACAGTTAACATACAAAGACTTCCCCCGAGTGGTCAAACTCGTACACGAGTATCTGTGTAATGAAGATAGTATGCTTCATCACCTATCATTAGAGGTGATGGTTTATCGCGGAAAATCTTGACTATTTGCTAGGCTTCAACATACGTTCAACTTATCAAAAGATTACTGGCTTTTCCTTGTACGTGGAGCTACTGCCCTATTTGACTGAGCCAATAAGAATGCCGCTATTTTAATATTTAATGCATGTTATTGGTCTGCAGACAGCTAAGTTGTGTCAGTGTTTTCAAGGCTATGTTGACACAAAACATTTTCGCGATATACCATCATCTCTACCTATCATTTGTACAAGGATAAACCTGTCGAAGTATTTCGTACGTCAATTTTATCTCTTACACGATCTTGTTTTCATGAGCACTAACAAGTCGGAAGATAGGGTTGCTAGGGTAATTATAGCAATATGACACTTAGAATAATACTTCATATCAATGCAAAGTTTTTCTTCTGGTTTGTGATGCTGTGTTCTTGACGTAATGTCTGTGACTGGCTTATAATAGAAGCAGTAGCCATACAAATAAAGAGAAGGTTCTGTAACGAGCTTAGGCTTGTAGAGTTCAGCCTGGTGCTCAAATAAACCAGGATACATCAGGGTTAGTGCATGCAACTGTACAGTCAGGGCAAGTCATCCTTACAGACACTGGATAATCGTGGGAACATTTGACTGTTTGCTGAGTTCCAATGAGCTATTTATAACACTGAAGGTTTGGTATCGATATGAAATATCGCTTATTTGTAGCACTGTTTCTCCCTTCAACAAGCCCAGTTAGAAACAACACAGAACGTGTGTGATTGGTCCCAGAACTGTTCACACGTGACACACACTACATCACCCAATAGTAGTAGGATGAAGATACTACAGTTTATTGCACACTACGTTGATATTAATATAGCCTCACTGTTTTCCAGTGTGTGTGGTAATATTATATGAACATATCGTAGAGCTTAGCTATAGACGCACACGAACAGCGGTGGGTAGGTCGACGTATCAGGGTAGTTTTCACGACTACCTACATACAGCGGTGGAAGTCGAGCTGTGAGGGGTTGTAGGAAGGGTGAGGAGGGAATTTTGACTGTTAATTAACGAAGTGGCGCGACCACGTGACTGTCCCAGAGGAGGCGGGGCGAGGTTTGCGGCGACGATAATCAAGCCTGCTGCAACCTCCCTCTCTCACTTGATGGACCTGCCCCGCACCAGTGCTGCCACCACCCTAGTGGTGACGGCAGGGAGATTGAAAATGGCGCCGGTGTGGTATGCTGATGACGTGTGTGCTCGTGGTGGCCTCCACCCACTCCACCCATAACTACATTACTCTCTGCTGGCCATACATCATCTCTCTGGCTCTACAGCAAAACTAATATTTTATAGGGAACTTTACGGATTTTCTAGAAACTCTTAGAAAATCATGCGGTGTGTAGACTATGTATGTGTGTGTGTGACGACTGAAATCCAAATTAAAAAAGGGTTCAAATTTCTTAAAAATAATGTTACAATACACACAGACAAACTGACACGAAGATTTGGCTACATATTAATTTAATAGCAGTAAATTGCGTGATATAAAATGTCAAAATATTGAGCTAAGTTCGTCAAACATACGAATTGGGGCTTTGTAAATGGTTGTTGAATAACGCCCTTTAGTGTGTCGGCAAACGGATAAACCGACTAAAAAAAACTCAAGTAAACACGTAACAAAACAACTTCATAAACAAGTAAGATGAACAAGCAGTATGAGTAAACTGCATGAGCCAACATCTTGGGCGATAACGTGGTGTTATCATTCAGCCAATAGCTACGTCTTACTTGCATGAAATGTTATCCAACACTGCAGTTACATGTTATACTTCTTTACACAGGCAAGTCTACGAGATTGGTTAAACAAGCGCGATTCTATTTTGTATTTGTACAAAGCTCCTTAGAAACAAGTTCCACATTAAATATTACATTTCTAAATATTTAGGTAACGTATTTAACAAAAAATTATAAAATATTAAATAATTTTTCAGGACATGTCCGGGAACCGAAGTTGACGTAGTTCCAAGTTAAAAACACTTAACAATAGACAAGGTGAAGAGGGCCAGGTACAAATGTTAAAGATGAAAACGTTTATTAAAATATATAGTAATCCGGAATCAACGTAGAAGAGAAATCAACCTGGGAAATAGTTTTTGGCATACATGTGAGTTAATGTATTGCTAGCACGATACACTTTTGGGGAAACTCTTTATGTCACTGTAATTTCGGAATTTCGGTTTCGGTGAAAGAGGGAAGTAAAAAAAAAGAATGAGATATTCCAGTAATAATAAACTAATTGAGATGATTTTTTATTTATTTTATTTATTTAATGGCTTTGTTTGTGGCGAAGTTAAGGCTTTCGCATTCCCTTAAACTTAACCGCGTCTCATACAATTAAAATCATACATGTTTGACTAGCAAAAATAAATCTATGACTACAATAAACACTTAAGTACAAAATTAATATAGAAAAACGATTAATTAATATAGCTAGATGCACTAAAAATTTTGAACTGATTTTACACATGAATGAATACCGCAAGTATGAAAAAAAAAAACTTAAATATTGGTAGTGAAACTATAAATGCGCCGTTAGGTGTTTGAAAAAAAAAATACAAATATTGTGTATGTTATCTAAATATTCATGTATAACAACATAGCTATAGACTAATCTTGCGGGAGTTAACGTGCATCTGGATAACAGCATTACATTATACAATAAACGTATTGTTGATAAGAGACAAAAATTATAATGTCATTTGATATAAATATGTATATTCATATACAAACTGGTTAAGAAACTGCATGTATAATAAGACTTAAATTTTGAACTAATTTAAATTTCTAAACACATAAAAAATACCTAAAGAATAATAGTACAGATACATAGTAGCACCACACCTCTACTCCACGAGATATTTAGTTTGTAACAAACATGTTTTTAAATAGCGTTTAAAACTGCTTAGCTTTGAGCATGTCTTTAGTTCACTGGGCAAATCATTCCAAAACCGAGCACCAGACATTGTTAGAGATTGGGAGAAAAATGTTCTTGTATTGACGTTCAGATTTCTCACAATTTTAGTGTAAAGGTTTTCAGCTTAAATTCATCTATGTCGTATGGACGTGACTGACGCCAGTTGAGCGTCTTAAGCCTAGAGGCGAACAAGTCAGGCGTTAACAAGCAACAGTCGACTTTATTGCCCTCGTGTTATCAGGATACGATAGACGCACTTGTGTTTTCATCACTAAATACAAAGTGGAGACAACAGTATATGATTACAGATGATTGTAGCTTACATATGTATGTCTCATTCTACCCTTGTATTTGTCATATTTTCTCAAGAAACCTGCACAACATTCATACGTCTCAGGCATTTTTAGCTCAATTCGTTAATATTTGACAGCTGAGGAGCAAACATTCAAAACCAGACGTGATCTCAAAAATCCGAAAATAAGTTAAACAAATATTCTACATAAAGATTGTGAGTTATACACGAAAACGTTGTCAGATGTTTTAAAAAATACATATTCAATTTTAAAACAAGGCGAAGAGTTATGTTTTCATTGAAAACCATACATATCCACTCCGAAAGAACTGTGCAATGGGAGTGCATGACTGTATTTATTTGCTTGGATATACTCCATTGCGAAATAAATGACTGTCAAAAGAAAACTAAAAATAAGACAGGAAAACATAAAAAAAGCAGAGTATACTTTAGTCATCAGGATACATACACAACTGTTTATGTTTATGTTTTCTTGTCTTATTTTTAGTTTTCTTTTGACAGTCATTTATTTCGCAATGGAGTATGTCCAAGCAAATAAATGCAGTCATATCCACTCCGGTGTAACTAATCATTGATAACAAGAGCATAACAGCTGCTATCTGCTGGAAGATGTAGAATTAATTACATACGTTTATGACAACGTTACCACTTTAAAGACATACGTGTATGTGATATTCATACAGAATTAGACATTGCCATTCGGTTTCCTTCACTAACGAACAAAATATAATATTTACATATTCCATATAATAATAACAACCATAACATGACTGTTAAAATTAATTACAATAATTAAGTTGACATACTTAATTAAAGACCTCCACCATATGATGGAATTTGCTTTATTTTTTCTGCACTTATCAACATTTCAGGGACATTGGTTCCTAGCACTCCGGATTTATCACCATTTTTGTCAATAGACACGGATCAAAGCTTCACATAGTTTTTCTGGAATTATTGTGTGTCGATATCTTAATTATTTTATGACGTGGAAACACCTAACAATAAAAAGTTCATGTTACGCGAAAGACCACAGCGGTCACGATAGTAACAGACATCTCGCCGCGTGGATTACAAAAAGTAAACTAAACTATAAATTAAAACACGACGTCATTTAGGCTATATGCCGACGATTTGCAATTATATTATTCCTTTCCTCAGGCTGATACCGTAAAATACGTTATTGAGTTTAACATCGACATTACAGCGAGCGACCTTACAGAACAATAGACAAATAGATTACAGAAAATCCAAAATTCATGTATCCGTTTTATATTTAATCTTAAAACCCGAGACCATATCTCTTCTTATTACGGAAAGTTGTTATGGCTGCGGCTAGTACATAGACGTCAACTTCATAGCTTACAACTCTTAAGAAAAGTTATATATAGTAAATCTCCGTCCTATCTATATAAGAAACGTAACTTTCTCTCGTGCCACAATGTTGGCACCCGCTCGAAGGATAACCTATCTTTGCCTATACCTAGGCATCGCATAAGTTCCTATTCCAAGACGTTTATGGTAGTCACGGTACACTCTTGGAATGTACTTGGAGCTTCAGTGAGGCAGAAATATGCCGAGTCTTCGTATTTTAAAGAAGCTGTGCGTGTGAACTCTCTTAGACAAATCATTATCTAGTTGAACAGTGGGCGATGACATATACCTATGTGTGAATATGTGAATTAATGTGTGAGTTAATGTTTATAATTTTTATTTTCTTCTATTGTTTTGTGATTTAAAATTTTTCTTCTTTCTGTTTAAATTTTTCTTCACTTTTAAAGCAGTAATACTATTCATTAATTTAGCTATGTAAATTTAAAATTTCGTTTTCTTCTCCTGTTTCATTATTAAATGCTTTCTCATTAAGTATACTGTGGTTAAGTGTAACACAAGGCAATTTCATCTTAACTTCGCCACATAAAATTTAGAGGAATAAATAAATAAATTAATAAGTATATTTGTATATATATATACACACACACACACATACACACACACATATATATATATATATATATATATATATATATATATATATATATATATATATATATATATAACTTGTGCCCTGTCGACGTTAAAATCGTCAAAACAATCTCTTTCTTACGTGTTTTATGAATTAAACCATAAAGCCGTGCAGACGGTAGTCAACCCAAGTGTAACACATATTTAGCAACCTTAGAAATTTTAATCGTTTGGTCATTATGCATATGTCACATTGTAGGTGATGTCCACTTGGACGGCGGCAGTATGTGTCGTAGCGCGATAACAAATGAATGAAGGTGACTGAGATAATTATGTAGTTGGGCCGAAATAAATGACATTGAAACTGCAGCTGCATCACGCCGGCCTGCAGCATCATCACACACGAGTCCCACATATGAGATCCTAGGATTGACCTCGTCCTGGCATCATCACACACGAGTCCCACATATGAGATCCTAGGATTGACCTCGTCCTGGCATCATCACACACGAGTCCCACATGTGAGATACTAGGATTGACCTCGTCCTGGCAGCATCACACACGAGTCCCACATGTGAGATACTAGGATTGACCTCGTCCAGGCAGCATCACACACGAGTCCCACATGTGAGATACTAGGATTGACCTCGTCCAGGCAGCATCACACACGAGTCCCACATGTGAGATACTAGGATTGACCTCGTCCAGGCAGCATCACACACGAGTCTCACATGTGAGATACTAGGATTGACCTCGTCCAGGCAGCATCACACACGAGTCTCGCATGTGAGATACTAGGATTGACCTCGTCCTGGCATCGAACAGGAGTCTTCTTGGAGCGATGCGCTCGATGAACAACCTCGGCCACGTGAACTGACAGTTCAACCTATTGGACGCTGGTAGACGTCACA
>PNEQ01036126.1:0-12929 GCA_003012365.1 Medauroidea extradentata | reverse complement strand
ATGGTCGAGCTAGGCTCTTTGGGTGGTCGCAAGAGACATAGCGCCAGTCTGCCGTAGAATTACTCTGGATCAATGCTTATTGCCCTAGTGAGGCGAGCCTGCGATGACACCGAGTGGACTGCTAATCGTCGGTTTTGGTGCCCGCCGACCTGTACTTCGGCGAAACCTACCCAGTGCAACCTACCAAAAAAGGATTTTTACGGTAGCGGAAAGATAGTTGGGAGTAAGTGACATGGCCACGTCCCGGAAAAAAACTGTAAGTTGAGATATCGTTTTTTATTAATTTATCGCTCCAACAAATAAAACTTTTTGTGAACTGATACACCTCCCCATTTAACATTCAATGGTGCAACAAACCAAGATCAGACACAGTGAAAAAGAAGTTATTTATTGACTACAGGATTTCTACTATAATATTAAGGGGGTTCGTGGAGTTCTATGAACCTTGGGTTGTAAGAAGTGACTCCCGACCTATTTAACTTTGAACACGGACTATTTTGTAGGGGAATTAAGAATAATCAATAGTATTATAGTCATTTATTTCTTTATGTAAATGTGATTTTAAAATGTTAAAATAAAAATAATCAAATGTTGATTGCATTTGAAGGATTATAATTATCTTATTTATTAATTTCTTAGTCATTTCTTTTTTTGGAACAATACTGATGATTAGCTTCAGCGTGTTGTTACTAACTGTGTATAAGTGCGGTTGATATGTATAATAAGGGTACCACACATGTCACAAGATGCAATAAAAAAAAAGTGACTGAACACATTATTTTCCTTCTGTGTTTTCTCTTTCCCTTCAGTACACAAAATAAATTTTATCTGCTGAGTTTCAAAAAGATTCTTTAATATTTTCTTAGGTTGTAATTGTTACAACCTGCTTCCATAAAAAATTGTAAAGTTTTATTGTAGTAAACATGGAAGCAAAAGCATGGTTCCGATCCAACAAATCCATAAGAGTATAAAACGTTATTGGAATTTTAGGGGCTGATTTGGACTCTGATAAAAATTTCCAGCAACAAACGTGAAACTGGCATTATCAATGATGAATTGGCATCAAATGACAGTACAGATGAAGACAGTGTTGACAATAATGAGTGTTTTCATGAGAGAAAAGACAAACCAGTTCATTTGAATTTTTGCAGTAATAATGACTTTTATTTGATTATTGCTAGCGATCTTACAAATGTTTGTGATTGTTACAGTCCCCCCCCCCCCCCGGTTCATGCCAAAATCTACATTGGCACATATTGCAGAACAAACAAATATTTATGCATGATAGTTTCTGGACACCACTCATGATTTTTCACCATGTTCAAGATATATCAACTGAAAAGAATAACATTGAGGATATTGAGGCAATGGTAGCATCAGAAACTGAAATAGGAATGTGCAGAAAACCAACACTGAAAGATTCTTTTTCAGAATCACGTTGGCTTTTTCAGACGCCAAGTTTTGGAGAAGTAATTTCAAAAGACAAATACTTTCTTCTGCAGTTCAACAATAACACAAAAAGTGTACAGAAAGGGTTGCCTAGCTACGATCCATTATTCAAAATTAGACCACTTATTGATATGACACGTTACACACCTACATCACTCACTACCTGGAAAATGTGTTTCTGTAGGTGAAACAATGTTGAAGTTCACCAGATGGTAATGGTTCAAACAGTATTGTGAATGACATGGGATTCAGGATTGCAGGTAAAATAAGACTGTTTGCAGATGACAGTGTACTATATACAGAGGTGGGCAGTGGAATCATCTTGTAGGAGGATATTGATATAGGTGATTCGGGATAAAGTGAGCACTCAAAAACGCCCTGATTAATTCCAGTAAAAATGCTACACTTCTCTATGCTCATGCAGTGCCAGATTAGTAACCAAGGGCTTGAAATTATTATAATAATTATAATAATTTCAAGCCCTTGGTTACTAATCTGGCAATTATTGACACTGGTCAAATTATGTTTAAATCATTACAACAATAAATGATGAAATATTTCAACTTTTAAAAAACAATAGGAAGTAATAACAATTAGGAATAAACCGCTGCATTTCTCTAAATGTAGTAGATTCTAAGTCATAATTTTTTGTAAGCTATTCCTATGTGTAGGATAAAGAACAATCTGTAAAATTTTCACTTGTTTTCATTCAGTACCTTTTTAGATACTGACCTGGGAAAATTGACGTTAAAAGGCTTTAGGCTATTTCTGAAAAGCTCTGGAAACAAAATGAGCACATTCTGAAACTTATACTGCAGGCAGTTATATTTGTACTCAACACAGAAATAACATATTATTAGTGAGGCTATCTTCCTTCATCAGAATTTAAGGTCTTAAAAAGTAACGACTGATATAATTTTACGAGTCTTTACAGAAAGATTTTGACTGACTCTCATGCACGATAGAAAAATTAAAGAAATGTATGCCTGAAGATTATTTCATGCTGAACACAATTGCTTTTAAATTATTCTGATAGCTTTTGAAATAGCTTGGAAATTCAACTTTCCGCAAACCATGTTTTTCTTAAAAATTTGCCCAAACGCCATTTAAAAAAAGCCTACCAAACAAAACTATGGCTCATAAAATTTTTTCAAACATTTTTTTGTGGTGTCTGCCTATAAGAAACTCATGATTAAAAAAATCAGAAAAATTAATGATATTTAACAACAAATTTTATTTATTTTGGCTGATTTTAAATGTATTGACCCATAAAAAACGTATTATTACCTAACCTAAACTAACCTAATAATGTAACTGTACCAGTAGTTGACACTTTAAGAAATATTTTACAAAATACTTTATAAACTAATTAAATTAATTGATAAATTCAAAGCTGTGAAACATTTTTATTGTTTAATAAACGTTTCTGTATAAGTTA
Source organism: Medauroidea extradentata (assembly GCA_003012365.1). Lineage (NCBI taxonomy): Eukaryota > Metazoa > Arthropoda > Insecta > Phasmatodea > Phasmatidae > Medauroidea > Medauroidea extradentata. The sequence goes on along the minus strand of PNEQ01036126.1, from coordinate 10,042 downwards.
CAACCCAGAAATCTGCTTTAGTTAATTAACATCACAACAATGAATGTTTAATTAGGAGTGTGCATATGCATCAGTACTTGCCATTTCTGTGTCTACCCTTGGTTGACATCCTACTGTACCAGTACTTGACACTTGCCATTTCTGTGTGTACCAGTGGTTGACATCCTACTGTACCAGTACTTGACACTTGCCACTTCTGTGTGTACCAGTGGTTTAAGACATCCTACTGTACCAGTACTTGACACTTGTCATTTCTGTGTGTCCAGTGGTTTATGACCTCCTACTGTACCAGTACCTGACACTTGCCACTTCTGTGTGTACCAGTGGTTGACATCCTACTGCACCAGTACTTGACACTTGTCATTTCTGTGTGTACCAGTGGTTGACATCCTACTGCACCAGTACTTGACACTTGCCACTTGTGTGTGTACCAGTGGTTTATGACATCCTACTGCACCAGTACTTGACACTTGTCATTTCTGTGTGTACCAGTGGTTGACATCCTACTGCACCAGTACTTGACACTTGCCACTTGTGTGTGTACCAGTGGTTTATGACATCCTACTGTACCAGTACTTGACACTTGCCACTTCTGTGTGTACCAGTGGTTTAAGACATCCTACTGTACCAGTACTTGACACTTGCCATTTCTGTGTGTACCAGTGGTTGACATCCTACTGCACCAGTACTTGACACTTGCCATTTCTGTGTGTACCAGTGGTTGACATCCTACTGCACCAGTACTTGACACTTGCTACTTGTGTGTGTACCAGTGGTTTATGACATCCTACTGTACCAGTACTTGACACTTGCCACTTCTGTGTGTATCAGTGGTTGACATCCTACTGTACCAGTACTTGACACTTGCCATTTCTGTGTGTACCAGTGGTTGACATTCTACTGTACTAGTACAGGATGTTCCAAAAGTACTGTACCCATTTGAATTACTAATAAAAGGAAAACCATATTAGCTATAAATGTTTTGTTTGTTGCAGGTAGGTGCTGTGATATTGGAGATCAACCATGAATAGGTGGAACCCGAATGAACGGGCGTGTATAGTTGAACTTTACTGCACGTATAGACATAGTGTTGTGCAAGTTCAGAGGGTGTACAAACGAAAATTTAATGTTCGCGCCGCATCATCAAAAAACGTGATAAGAAGTTGTGTGCAACAGTTCCGAGATAACGGACATGTTGCTGACAGACCCAGAAGTGGACGTCCAAAATCTTCACGGAACGCAGTCAATATTGACACTGCCCGCACATCAGTGGCAAACAGTCCCCAGAAATCACTTCGTCGTCGTTCTCAAGAACTTGGCATATCAAAATCATCGTTACACAGAATCTTAACTGCTGACTTGCACACATATCCATACAAAATCCAAATTGTCCAAAGATTATTGCCTACTGATCTGGAAAAAAGACTGCAGTTTGCAAATGAATTCCTCCAACTGGCGGAAGAACCCAATTTTCACATGAAACTTTTAATGAGTGATGAAGCTCATTTTGACCTAAGCGGCTTTGTCAATAAACAAAACTGCCGCATTTGGGCGACTGAACAGCCAGAAATTATCCATGAAAGACCCCTCCACGAGCAACGTGTTACAGTTTGGTGTGGAATAATGGCACATCGTGTGTTCGGCCCTTTCTTTTTTGAAAACGCAGACGGGATGGCTATCACTGTGAATAGTGAACGTTACCATTACATGTTGAGCACGTTTCTCAGACCATTATTAGCTATGGAAAATGACAAGATCTGGTTTCAGCAGGATGGTGCAACCTGTCGCACTTCTCGGCTGACCATGACACTTCTTCAGGAGATGTTTCCAGGTCGGGCCATGTCTCGTAATGGAGACATTAGTTGGCCGCCAAGGTCGCCGGATCTCACTGCCCCCGATTTCTTTCTGTGGTGTTTTCTCAAAGACAGCATTTACAAGAACAAACCAAGGACACTTGCCACCCTCAAAGACAACATTCGCATGGCACTCAGTGAAATTTCACAAGAAATCTTGTCGAAAGTCATGCAACATGTAGTGCTACAGATTCGTCACTGTCAAGATGTGAATGGTGGACATATGCCCAAAGTTTTTCGTAAATAAACTCCTGAATATAAGCTGCAAAGTGATATGAACATTATAGTGGTAACTACATTATTAACTATATTATCTGTATTTACAATGGGTACACTACTTTTGGAACACCCTGTAGTCGACACTTGAAAAAATACTGTATTTACTGGCATATTTCTCGCCATGGCATAATTCACACACCCTAATTTAAGGCACCAAAATTAGGGAAAAAAATATTCCTTGCATATTTCACGCGGCAGGATTTTCGCGACGTAGCAGCATCTGGCGGCCATGTCAACACATGTTGATGCCGCCAGTCTGCTGGACGAGCGCAGCTGCTGTTTATCGATCCCACTCTCTCCGCTGTTTGGTGAAAATACTCCAAGGTCACGGGGTTAATGATCTGTGTTGCGCGCGCACACAAACTCAGGCACCCCGTACGTTTTGCCGCCAGTAGACAGTCACTGCACGTGTTGTTTTGTATTCCACAAAAGCAATTCGTTAAGTTTCCGTTACGATATACTGTGTTTACAGAGTGTGTACGGTAATGGGTAAAAACGGCAGCAACACTTCTGCATTCAAACTAAAAGTCATAGCACGGCAACAGAGAAGCTGGACGACATTTCATTACATCAGAATTTAATGTGCGGTACTGGCGGAAGCAGAAAGCAGAGTTGGAGGGGACCAACACGTCAAGACAAGTTTTTCGTGGGCCGAAAACAGGAAAAATACCCTAATGTTGAGGCAGCACTCCTGGAGTATGTGAAAGAACTTAGGAACGACGGATTTGCTGTTTCACACGAAATGATGCATTTTAAAACACGTGAAATTGCTACGCGTCAAGGCATCAGTTTTGTCGACTTCAAGGTCAGTCGTGGCTGGATGACAGGGTTCATGAAGCGCAACAACCTGTCGCTTCGATTACGCACATCATTATGTCAACGTACGCCATGGGACTACAACGACAAAGGCCGCCTTCCGTTAATTACTGATTTCACCGGCCAGTGTTTTCAGTAATGTCAGTTATAGTTCCGATATTGCTGACGGCATTGATAGTCACTGATGGTCGGCTGATGACGATACCCTGTGCAAGGCTACATCCGTTTACGGAGATTACCGATTTTACTGGCGCTTCAAAGCATCAGTTTTGTCAGTAAACCAATATTTTTGGCGGAAATTCAAAAGTTGAAGTTATCTAAGGGTAGGACAAGAAGTCTTTTTTAAGATATAAGGGCCAAAGAGGATATCTCTTAATTTAGATATGTTTATTTAACGTCTGTTTATAGTTACAGAAGCATTTGTCGTGCAGTTTGCAAAGACTAAATAATGTTTAGAGGTTGAATCGTACCTTGCTCATGCATTTGAAAATAACGGATACAGCTTCCCAAACCTTAAATGCACACAATGTTTAAGTTGCATAGTGAAATAAAGAAGAAAACAATATCAGTCTTAAGTCGTGCTAGATGTATCAATATGCTAAAAATATACCAACTTTATTTTTAAAGTAAATACAATTTACACAACGAACAAAATAAACATGATTGTTTACCGCAAGAATGAAATCACAAATATACCAGAGATGTAGTTGCTAGGAAACGTACATTGCAGTAACGTTTACTGATTTAATTTTTTGATATCTATTTACTGACGGTGAAAATATTTTGCTGATTACTGACGCTGTTCTCTTATTGTTCACGGACACTGACAAACTGTCAGTGATATCAGTGAAATCAGTGAATAACGGAAGGCGACCAAAATAGTTGACTTCCATCGATATATCCTTCAGAAGAGACGTCAGCATGAGTACCTTCTCTCTCAGAATGGAAATGCCGACCAGACGCCGCTGAATTTCGACATGCCACAGAGCCAAACTGTGGATGAGAAGGGGGCATCTAGCATTCTCGTTTGCACCACAGGGTGCGAGAAACAAAGGTGAACGGTAATGCTTGCCATCATTGCCGACGGTAGAAAGTTACCGGCGTATGTTATTTTCAAAAGAAAAACAATGCCAAAAGTGAAGTTTCCACGTGGGATTCACGTGCGAGTCCAGGAAAAAGGCTGGATGGATACAGCTTTAATACACGACAGGATCCGTACAGTGTGGAGAAATCGGCCTGGTGCACTACTCCGGCGTCCATCTCTTCTCGTGCTTGACAGCTTTCGTGGACATTTGGCAGAAAACACGAAACATTTGTTGGCAGAAAATAAGACAGACTTGGCTGTTATTCCTGGTGGGCTGACATCTGTACTACAGCCCTTGGATGTGTCAGTGAATAAGCAGTTTAAGGACAACGTTCACAAGCTGTACGCTGCCTGGATGGCTACTGGGAATGACGACTTAACTCAAACGGGAAAAATACATAGGCCATCTGTGGAGGTTTTGTGTGAGTGGGTCATTCAGGCGTGGAACTTTATTTCACTTGAAGTTGTGGGAAAAAAAAAAAAAAAAAAAAAAAAACAGAATAATTTCAAATGTGTTGGAAGGTACTGAAGACTATTTTGTGTGGGACAATCAAAGTTCAGGTCACAGCAGCTCTTCAAACTGTGACAGCGACGGCGAGTGAAGCTACAAAAAAAGTGCTATGTAAATAGACAGTTTTTTTGGAAGTAGCCACTGGTGATGCGTTATTCTATTTATTATTGTGTGTGAATTGACGTGCTGGTTTAATTTTCGTCGTTTTAATATGTTTTTGATTAAAATTTACACTGTGCTATATAAATGTGACGTTGATCAATATTTATTTTAATTCCTTGTTGGCGGGCATGTTGAGATGTAAAAAAATGGCACAGCGTGGTTCTCTGCTGTATTTGCGCTGTACCGGCCATTTATTAACCAATCACAAAGACGTGGTTTAAGGTAAGAAATTGCAATCAACTCTTTAATAAATAAAAAAATTATCCATTATTCAATTATGTTGTGCCTGTAGTGATTTTAAGTAATAATGAAGTTGCAAACTGTTGAGATACGACTGGTAAACAATGTAGGCCTAGGCCTAATTTTCGTGTCAACACCTGTTCCTCGACTATTCTTGACGTTATTCACGCACCCGAAATTTTTGCATTAAAATCCAGTAAAAAAGGTGCGAGAAATATGCCAGTAAATACGGTAATTGTTTGGCTACTTAGGCTAAGTGTGCAATAACCAACTGAATTTAAAATGGACACAATACACTACTATCGGTAATAATGTCACTATACAGATATTAATAACTTAATTAGGGATATTCGAATGTAAGTTAAGTATTCCCACTTACTAGATATGCCTAGTATACAACACAAAATTGTCTCACGCTTAAATCTCTAGCCTTGTACATCTAAGGATGCCTTGAAATGATACCTCAAATGATCACCTGAACTAATCAGAGTTGGCTCTGGTAATCTGCATGGTATTTGTGACCTCAACACTACACTAACATCTGATTAGACAGCCCTAAATAATTGTTTTCCATCAGTACAAGACTTCAAAGCTATGACCTCAGCATATCGTGAATTATGCAAACATACTTATAAAAGGTTTTATTCCCTGGAAAAAATGCTATAACATAGTCCCCTTTTCAAAATTTAGTTAAGGTATTTTCACAATCATTGTCGGAAGACCCAAGAGCACTGACATCATCAAGACTTTCCGCTGAAGGCACCCATTCTTCTTCTTCATATTCAGTTTCAGAAGAAACTTTACGCAAAGCTTTTTTTTACGTAGAATTTTATTTTTCACCTTCAAAACTAAAAGTTTCTCTTTGTCTTCTTTCTTCTGCTTTTTCTTGTTTCCTTGTTGATTCTTGTCTTTTTAACAACTCTTTTTTCTCATTATATAAAACCCATTCTTTAGAAGCCTCAACACCAGGTGTCTTTTCCTTCTTTACCAGTTTTTTTTTTTTTTTTTTTTTTTTTTTACCTCTGGGCCAGGCCAAAAAGTGCTCGCTTAAATGGGGATGGAATTATTTTCCAATAAGATGTTTGCAGAGCATTTTTTACCATGTCATTGTCCAAAACTTTAGGCGATTCTGTGTGTGCAGGTAAATCTTGTGTGCTTCCCATGCTTTCGCATCTGACCTTTATACCTTTGTCTCCTCCTGAAGCTAAACTTTGCTCTTCTTCTGGAGATGAATCAATGTTTTCTGTGCTCTTAGATCTGACCTCTTCTTGTTTGTTGACTTCTTCTGGGGATAAATCTTGCATGTTTTCTGTGGTATTAGATCTGACCTCTTGCCCACTAAATTCTTTTGGAGATAAATTATTAGTTTCCGTTCCCTTGGATTCGACCTCTTGTCTGTTAACATCATCTCTACTTTCATTTGGGTCTCACACAATTTGTTGCCAGAATGTTGGTATTTCTTTGATTTGATCCTGAAACTTGACCTTGCATTCTCTTCCATTAATAAAACAATGAATGATCATGAATATCACCCTCCCAAATCTCATGTGATTTCTTGAAGGCTTCTAGCTCATCTGCACCAATCTCTTCTTCTAAAACTTTCAGTAACACAAGAAGTTCAACTGAAGGCGTACTCATTGGTTCTACCGCCAAGCTTCTTTCACAAGTTGAATAAGGTGGGTAGCATTTGGAAAGAGAGCTACCAAAATTATACCATTTGATTCACAATACTTGCTTGTATGTAATGTTAAGTGTGAAGCATGATTATCAATGATAAAAACCACTGGACGAGGTATTTTCTCAGTTTCAAGCCAGGGTGAGAAAACATTACATAGGTGTTCAAAGAATAGCTCCCTTGTCATCCATCCGGAATTTGATTTTCCTACTGCCCAATCAGGAGGCATACTTCTGGAAATTTATGCAGGAATCCTCTTGTATTTATATATTACCATGGGTGGTGCCGGAGTGCCCTCTGCATTTCCCGTGACCAGACGAATTAACCATTCTTTTTCATTGCTGTTAACTTGTTGATAAACATTTTTGCTTCCTTTGGCTACCAACACTTTGCGAGATTTCGAGTTCAAGAAGAAAGCAGTCTCGTCGGCGTTGAACACATGCTTTGGTTTACAAAGAATATTTTGGAAATTATGGTCTTCAAGATACTCATAAATTTCTAGAAACCATATTCTCACAGCAGTCTCTGTCACACTTGCCCTTGTTGATGTAAGATTCTGAGCTACCATTTCCCGTATTTCAGGATGTCGTTTCAAAAAGGAGTCATACCATTTCCTACCTGGTCGGCCATCAACAAATGGGTTCATTTATTAAATGTTGAACACTGTCCAGTAAATCAGCTTTAGTAATAGAAAAACCAGCTTTTGCAACGGACAGAATCCAGTAAATCAGTAACTGTTCTTCTTTATTAAGAATAGACTGTGTCCCATGTGACAGTATTTTGGAGAAATCCCTTTACTTTTGTTCATCAAGGTGGCCCGTGTTACACCATGGAGTCTTGCGTTAAGTACCAAATGGTAATCCATGTTGAACAACTTCTAAAACATTTTCCATTTGGATTTTGGAGTACCTAATCCAACATTTTCCCATTTACAGGGGGCATTGTTAGCACTGTAACCAGAAACCTGATGTTTAGTACCAGTAGTTGACGCTCTTCTATTACACGAGTGCTTGACCATGTCAACTACTGGATCAAGTATTCAGATAGGCCTACTAAAATTTCAACTGTGTGTGGTTACTTCTCATATAGCAACGTAAACAAATGACTCGTTTAATTATAATTTTTATTATTTATTTTCTGCTCCAGTAGTTGACATATCCTGTCAACTTCTGGCGCAACACAGTTTTGTGTGTTCCAGTAACTAACATACATAATTATAAAAATCATATCATCATATAACCTCAATCTATTTATGTGAGAATTTATTGTCTGTTCGTTGGCACCCACATGTTCGTTCTGCTATTTGCTGGTATATCTGGCTCTTTTAGTTTTTGGCTCGCATACAGGTTTGTCTGTTCCACAAAAATATCCAGCAAATCGTCATCAACAAACAGTTTAAAACAATCCTAACTCTGTTGCATCGGTAAGCTGTGCTGAAATTTCCTGATTTTACCCAGACTCGCCCTGAAAAAAGAATTTCCATTTACTTCCTTCTGGAGTGTGCCAAATGTTACTACCTGCAACAGTTTTACTTAACCTATTTGCAACAGTTTCATTATTCATGCCTGGTGTGACCGCACTGTTTGGATCGCACGTGATCGCAATAATGTTGTGCTGTACTGGCAACTGTTCTGTGGCAGATGCAGTTAATGTAACTGCAACGTCGTGTGGCGTGGGAAACTCTCCTGGTGATTCATTTTCACACAAAGTGGAATGTGATATTTTATTTGCACTAGTTTCGTCTGATGATGTCGAGAAATCACCATCAGAAATGTTTTCTGAACTTGACACATCATAATCAAGATCTTTGTCCGAGTCGTCCGCATTTGTAGTGAAACTTGAATCTGTAAAATAAAGTCAGTGTGTTACAATTTTGTGAAGAATCAAACAGTCAGAAACTGACTTCAAAATAATGTTTACACTTACCGTCGCTTAGTTCATTCCGTTTCCGTTTTTGCGCTTGCCCAATTGCAGCAGACACTATTTTATTTGTCAGGCTAGAAAATATATATTTTGTTTCACTGCTCATTTTACAGCAAAAACATGCCCGTAGAAATAGTCTGTATGGTATGTCTGCTTGTTACAAACAATGTGAGGTTGGCTATGCAAGAAAGTAAACACCACGATATCTTGCTGCAAATCAAATGAAAAACTAGTTTCACACACTGCCGGCAAATGTCTCGTTTTTGCTGTCAACTCTAAGATACGTGATATCATCAGGAAGCATGCTGGCAGATGTTTCTTTATTACTATCAACTGAAGTGTCAACTTGCGCGTCCAGGAATAGATATCTCTGCGGTATTCATTACTATCATGAGGTGCATGACTTGTCAGCTCGTGTGTCCGCTGCGGCACTAAGTGAAACATTGAATCATCAGTGGCCACAGAGGACACCGGTGTCTTCTTCAAATAACTTATCAATTTTATCAATTAAATTATACAAAATGATCAAATACTGTTAAAGAAACTTTTTTTATTGATCCGAGGAGTAAAAATATTGTAAAATAACTTTGGTCCAAACAATGTTACATCAGTGTTAATGTCAGCCAACGTGTTAATACAATGTCTCTAATACTACAACAGCTAAAGTTGTCACAAAATGTAAAATATATTGCAGTCAGCAACATCATGATAAAACTCACCTTCTTAAATATTTTGACAAGAGACTAGCACAAAAACATCATCGTCCCATATGTATGCATATTATGGCTGACTATCTCACTCTCAATGGACGCATTCCAAAAGTCACTAGTCTGTCGTAGAGTAAACATATCAAGTAAGAAAATTCACTGTCAAACATTATTAGGAACGTCCACTTAACCTAATTTTTTTTAATTAAACAAAATATGTCAACTAGGGGTGCAGACACCTAAGGAAAAAAAAAACTAAACTTTTCATTATACCCCAAAAACCAATCGTTTGGCGGGTACATATACAATGAGTAGCTACTCTTCATATTCACCCCCACAAATTTTGCATTGAATATCACACATTTATCAAACTTTTGCCACATGCTGTCATACTATCTGAATAGGACGCACCAAAGAATGTAAAACATGATACAAGCAACTGGCGTGAAAATTTTCATTCACTACCGAATTAATTACTTTTTGATTAAATCTTATGTGATTGGTTAAACCAAGTGACTATTTCACGTTTATTTTATTCGGATTGTGTAAGGGCAATTTCACATTTACCAAGTAAGTTATGATAACCAAACCACGGCAATTGTGAAAGAGCCTCAATGTTTTGAGCAATATTTAAACAACCAAAATATTAACTTTAACGGTTATCTAATAATTATTTGGAATAAGCAGGATTCTTCAAAAGTTAGGTGGATCAGCCAAAACTCACAAAGGCAATGATAATATGACTCGCTCCGGAATCAAGTGTCCAAAAGAAACAACTACTCCAACATCAAA
>PNEQ01036117.1:0-19712 GCA_003012365.1 Medauroidea extradentata | reverse complement strand
TCAAACTGCAGCCCAAACCACTGGACCTAGAATCGTGAAATTTTTTGTGGGGGTTCCCTTCAGGTCGTAGGCGAGCACTAAGAAGGGATTTTTCGAAATTCGACCTCTAAGGGGGTGAAAAGGGGTGAAATGTGTTTCCGAAGAAACGTCGATAGAGCTCGAACCCGACGGCCAATCATCGTGATTTTTACTTTAATAGAACACTTGTAAAAATGCATATTAGCCAATTTAAGGATTTTTCGAAGTTCAACTTTTAAGGGGCTGAAAAGACCTTAAATGTGTTTCCGTTCAACTATCGATATCTATCGAACCCTTCGGGATAGAGAGTTGATATTCACTTCAAAATATCGCTTACGTAAATACGCAAAAAGTAGTTTTAGGTTTTTTTGAAATTCGACCCCCAGGCAGTAAAAAGGGGCAAAATGTGTTTTTAATTAATCGTCTTTATCTTTGAAACACAATTGGCTATCGTCGTGATTTTAACTTTAATTGGTTACTTTTACAAATGTCTATGACAGGACTCAAAATCGTTTCCAAGTTCTTTATTTAAAGGGGTGAAAATACGTGAAATGTGTTTTCGATTATCCTTTCATATCTATCGAATCAATCGAGATATCGAAGTACTCTTTGCTTTAAATTGGTGCTTTTGTAAATATCCCAAGTACCATTAAAAATATATTTTCCGAATTCGGCCCTAAAATGGTTAAAAATGGGGTAATATGAATTTTCGACTCATATTCGATATATATCGATCCCATAGTTTTTTATATAGAGACGTGATTTTTGTTTAGGATTGATGCTTACTCAAATACCTAAAAAGTAATTTCAGGAATTTTCGAAATTCGCCACCTAAGGACGTGAAAAGGGGTGAAAAGTGGTGAAAAGCGTTTTCAATTAATCGTCGATATATCTTGAACCCAGCAGGCTAATGTTGTGTTTTTTACGTCCACGAGATACCAATACAGTATTGTAAAACGTGAATCAAGGGTTTTTCGAAATTTACTCTCTTAGGTGGTGAAAAGACCTTGAACGTGTTTTAGATAAATCCTCGATATCTATCGAACCCTTCGAGATATACAATTAATTTTTGCTTCAGGATGATGATTACAGAAATTACCGCAAAACGGTTTTAGGAGTTTTCGAAATTCGAATTCTCAATACTGTGCAGTGGTCATATGTGTTTTTTTTTTCAGTGAATAATCTATTTTGATTCGACTGAACGGGCTAGCATCGGGATTTGCACTTCAATTGGATAGTTATACAAATGTCTAAGATGTGAATTTAAAATATTTTGAAATTCGACATCTAAAAGGGTGAAAAAGCACAAAAATTTGTTTTCTATCAACTCATAATATCTATCTAACCAGTAGAGATATTGAGGTGTTGTTCGCATCAGAGTGATGCTTACGTAAGTATTTAAAAAATATATGTTAGTTTCTTTTCACTTTATAAGATAACTTGATCATTAATAATAAAACCAAGTTTGTAAACGTTCAAGGCAGACGAACCGAAAAGCAAGTACGAGCAGCGAGAAGTAACTTTTACATGAGTGTCACTCTACAGTAACCTATCGAGGCGTGGTGTTGTACAACCTCTATGAGCCCAGCAGAACACAAATAATTTATTTTTTTAAATAAATTTTATTTTCATGAATTATTTCGACGTTACGTGACGCAGTTGTTTGGTACTCAGGTCTAAATTCCGGGACGTTCTGGGCTCGAATTCCGTTAAAAGCTGCGTGCGAACGTTCATTTTTGACACACAAAAACTACAAGGCAGATCGAATTAGTGCAATTTGCATGTAGTCGTTTAAAAGGGGTAAAATTGCAGTTCGCTTTCCACTTTGGTTCCTCTACAACATCAGCTGACATATTGTCGGTATACTGCCATAAGTGATTAAGTCATTAATGTTATTTTGTTTAAAAACACTATTAAATTGTAGATATTAACAAAAATGTGGTAAGTTTCGATACTATGACGCAACAGTACGAAATGACGAATATACTTAAAACTTGGGCAATTGTTCGTGAACAACATATACATATTCCTAGCATTTTTATCATTTTATCTTATTTTGATTTGGTCACTTTTGGCAGTAAAACGACGACATATCATCTCACTAATATTAAGTTTGCGGTACCAAATACGTTTCCGTGAAACCTATTCCCACTGACACTTTGTAGTAGCAATAAAGTTCCAGTGAATATTTTGAAAATATGTAATTGAGGGCACCGTCACCAATGGATGTGCACAGGGTAAACAGATGTTTCTCATTCGATTCACCTCTTACCTTAGGTGTCTGTAACTACCCCACAGCGTTAAACTGGCAGGGCTATAACTAAAGCCCACGAGAAATCGCCGTTAGTGGCCGGGACAAATTTAAGACTGCTTTTGGCGTGGACAGCTATAGCTACTTATCCAGCTGCAGAACTAGCCGCTTGGACATTCTGACATTTGATGACTGAAGTACCAATCTTGAGTACAAATAGGTTCTTCAATTAAAGTAAATATTACTAACAGTTGCGAATAATAGTCGCGAGCAAAGCCGCGGGGGACTGCTAGTGTATATATATATATATATATATATATATATATATATATATATATATATATATATATATATATATATATATATATATATGTGTGTGTGTATATATATGTGTGTGTGTGTGTATGTGTGTGTATATATATATGTATGTGTGTGTATGTATATATATATATATATATATAATTTTTTTAATATTTATTTTCAGTTTCAGCATTTTTTTAAAATACAAATGATTTATATTCTTTATTTTTATGAGCATGACATTGTAGCCTGTAATGTCTTAATCCACTGTGATATTTTTTGAGTTTGGTATATCAGTTGGTTGTAGTATAGTCCTTAAAACGGAAACATGCAAAATACGACTTTAACAAGCCATTACGCGAAAACTATGAGAGATAGAATAATTTCACAAGAGCCAAATTAAGTCACATATTGTGTATTAAATAAGAAAACAAAATATCTGGTACAAATAAAAAAAAAATGGTGATAAAATTGCGGTAGGCCGCGCCCTTAATATGAGGCAAAGTTAAGTTCAATCTCACGGTAACGTGGGTGACTTTATTGACTAGGTCCTTGCTGAACACTTTGAAGTCTGTACACATCTACATACGAACTATAAATGAGTCACCTGTGCGAATAAACCGACCAGTTTACTTGCACAAACACTGTGTTTTCTTTGTGCTTCGTGCTTTCTTGTTTGCACATGTTTCACAACTTGCCACTTTGCACTACGGAAAAATCATATCTTCACGCGCACACAGAAGCATACGTATTGCAACCTATAAACCCAGATGTTACTCGGAATATGAGATTTAATACACTGAATCATATGCCCGGTTCACAGTATCGTTAATTTTCTACTCAATTAATTACTAATTTCTGTTCATGAACATCGATAGCGATTTTGTACCTGAATTACGTAGCAAAACGCCTGTGCTGCGCACACACTATCCTTGTTTACTAACAACTTTCGGTACATAAAGAAGAAAAATAAGTTTGTGATGTCGGTTGCTACAGTACGTAAAGTATAACTGTAGAATTCCCGAAAACTTAATTCAGAAACAAGATACGCCTGTGACTACCAAATAAGTTACACTATATTGTATTATATAGGTTTTGATAACTCCGGCAGCAATTGTTTAGCAGGAAACAAGAGTTTTATTTCTATTAAAATCACATTGGCAACCCTGCTTGCGCATTCGCCGTGGCTGTAAGTGTGCACTGCGCATGCGCGTGAACAATAGGACGGGCTCTATCTGTGAAATTAAGTATAGAATTCTGTCTGGAACCAGAGTACTTGCGGTACACACTGCCGCAGTGCTACTTGCACAGAAATTGGTACGGAATTATATACTGAATTATGGATAGCGTGTAACGGGCTTCATTTATTTAACACTCTGATTGCTCTATATACCCAAAATTCCGCAAACAACGCGTAATCGAGAACTCAAACATGGCTGCAAACTAGCTGGCAGCGAATATCAAGACATTCGGATGTATCATCTGACATAAATTTTAGAACAGTTGAACACTCGTCTTCGGAGCTTGTTTTCATGAAAGATTTTACGAGACATCCATATTTCTCTTTGAATGGAAAACTTACGGTCCGCTTTTATTGTCAGAAATAGTCAAAGTTCCTGAAGTAGGGGACTTGATTCAAACCTATTGACTAAGAAGGAATGGTGGGAGGGTCTTAAGAGTTGGTTGTAGATAAATAAACTCTTAAATATTCAGTTGATATGTACGCTTTTTTCGAAGCCAACAGGGATAAAATACTCAATGACAATCCTGAATAATGGTATTTGCCAACTTTATGAGTAAATATTTATCCAGAATTACTAATTCGTTACGCGTGATCTCTTGCGGCGCAGTTAAATGCACGAGGTTTCGGCGTCAGAGATTGTGCCTCAGAAGTAAGTAACACTGGAAACAATTTTGTTTAAAACGTTGGCTAAAACTATTGTCTAGGATTGCTATTGTTTAAATTTCGCAAATTGGCTTCAAGAAACCTACAGTTATAGATTAATGCTTTTAGCCTTGAATTATATATCACGCCCTTTTAAAACGTTTTTATCAGTTGAACATTCAAACATTATATATACTCCCGAATCATCAGAATGTAGGCGTACAGAAAATCGAAAAGGACTGGCGGTGTTTTTGATGTAGGTTTGTTCGGTCGGTTACTGCTGGCCACACGAGGCTGCAAGGTACGGATATTGTCTCTGATTGGCTACAGGATTGTCCTTCGCAGCGGTTGATTGGCTTGAAAGTCGGGGCGTGCCGAGGTTTAGCACACTCGTCTCAGGTTTGAGTAGGATTGCGTGTATGGATGTTGGAAAAATATCGATACACCATGGTATCAAAATTTTTCTGCGATATTTTTCTTTATTATTTGATATCGACGTATTTCATAAATAGTACCACAAATAATTATCTTTGAAAAATCAATTAGAAGAAAATAGTGACAATGCAGTTTAAACTTTCTCCATGACATTTTAAAACCAAAGCTATTTTTAAATCTGAGTTTTTTACATAAACAGTAAAATTTCTCAACTGCCCGTTTGTAGTATCACTATACATATTTAGCTGAATTATTAAAATATCGATATTCACCCATCCCGCCGAGGGTTTGAAGCACGATAGTGATAAAAAAAAAGATCGCTAGAATACGTAACGAACACTTTCGATGTCCCTAAATGGGTGTGAGGAAATCCACCACGGCTCCCCAACTGCCCCCTTCCTCACTACCCCCACCCCTCCCCTACGGGCATAACAACATCAACCCCGCCTTGGGTCAGTGTCGGTGTGACGTCATCCGGCGGCACGGGCGGGCTCCATCTCGAAATGAAACTTGGGGCCGGCGTTGTATGACATGTGGAGTTGGTATGTGGGTGGAGGGTGGAAGAGGAAGGTGCCATTGTGCCGCGCTGCTGCTGTATCATTTGTTCGCAGCAAGAACCGAGAAGGTGTTTCATAGACGCCCTGGTGAGGGACGAGCGGAGAAAGAGTTGGGCGGAAGATAGAGCAAGGGAGGGGAAACAGCGCTTCATGACGTCTGGAGGATTCCAGTCAGCGTTGTCAACCGTACGGTCCTGACCATACATGTACGGTAATTGCGCTCTGTGTACGGACGTACGGTCCGGTGCATGGACCGTACGATTTGTATGGTCCTAGCACATTCTAGGAAAATAAATTAAAAATATTTTCACCCGATTAAAAAATTTGACGCAATTGTTTGAACGAAATACATTTTTAATGCTGAAGGTTAGCAACGCTGATTCCAGTTCCCCAAGCAGTCGCGGTGAATTCTGCTGAGACCAACACACACTCCGCTCATGTGTACAGGGATGCACCTAGGAGTTTTTGCTCTCGGAGTGTTAAATATAGGGTCGCAGCTAGGATTTGTCTTTGGGTGGGTTGGTAAAGGGAGGCAGGTCCATAACCTGGGAATGTTATGGGTCTAGAGATGATGCTATATCGCGAAAATGTTTTGTGTCAACATACCCTTGAAAACACTGCAGTTTCTTGTAACATATATGATTGGGTACTTCTGACACAACGTAGCTCTCTGCGGACCAATAACAGGCATCAAATATTACAATTTCGAGATTCCTATTGGCTCAGTCAAATAGGGCAACAGTTCCAAGTACAAGCGAAAGCCAGTAATATTTTTGTAAGCCGAACATTCATTGATATCCTTGAAACAGGAAAGTTTTCCCGCTATAAACCAAAATCTCTAGTTATGACGTAACACGGACCCCGGGGTTCATCTGCCGGGAAATGTTGGTTTTCAATATGCAAAATGGTATTGTTTAAATAGTTTATTTAAGGTAAAAAAAAGGGGTTTGGATCCCACAGATCAGTGGTGGCCACCATGGATAACGTACACATTGACAACTTTTCACGAGCTCAAGATTTAAGTAATTAAAAATGTTATAGCAAACGATTACTTCTGCAGTGTATTCGCAGTTATTATTAAACAAAAAAACTATTTTACAGTTCAAATGAGAGCAGTGACAAAAAAAATTCGCAAATGGCAAAATAAATTTGATTTAGGATTAATAATACCTTCTCGTTACCTACAAAAGAAGAGCACATCATTTCTATTGCCAGCGCAAAGAGTTTTAAAATATTGCGCTAATGCTTAAGTTTTGGCGGGAAATTCTAAAGGCCGTGGCGGGTTAGTGTTTGGCCATAGCCATCTTTAGTACAAGGCCGCGGCCTTAGATCTGACAACCCTGTCAAGAAGGGTCTAATTAACACATTTTTAGTCTCGCCAAAGACAGCGACTTCCCCTGATTCGCAGGTGTGTAGGGCAGAATAACGAATCAGGTACAGCCATTGCCTTTGAAGAGCTAAATGAAGTGTAAAAATGACCCTTGTGAGCAGGGTTGCCAGATCCAAGACCGCGGACATCTACTAAAGATGGCTATGGTTTGGCCCTCTGTCATAGAGTTTGTCCACCCCTGCCAGTCATAGACCCTCTATGACGAAGTTTTGCCAAACATTTGACATTTTCAGCAATAAAATTTTAAATTATAACCGTTAAATTTACGCAACTAGTAAAAGTTAAACGGCGATATTACCTTCTACTCAAAAAAATTTTCACTCTTTTTTGGGGGCTTTACAACCCCCTCCCCCTTTTTTTCTGGTGCGCCACTGCATGTGTAAGTTGCTGTTACTGATGAGATTTTTATTTCTATACTTGTCAGCCCGGAGTAAAGATTAATGTGATTTCTTGAGGCCGATTATTTGAAAGAGTACTCTTTGAACGACCCAGAGGTTAGATTGCACCATCGTGTAATCGTTCACGCCACAGGTGTCTGTTTATTGACTGATACCTCAGTGAGCAGTCAGTCTGTTATTCGTTCTGATTCCTTCAGGTACCGCCCTTCCAACCGTTAACGAATTGTAAAAGACAGTGCAATTTATACTGACTTGGAATACATCTTGACATGAAATTTATTCACGAAAATGTTCTGTTTGTAGTTACAGGCCCTACCTGAACACGCTGCTACTTCGCGGTATATTTGATCTCGTTGGACTTCACACTCCGACGATACTTGCAGCACAAAATCATTCCAGCTATACATATATATATTTTTTTTTTTCATTTAGAAAACGAAACTCATAGATAGAGATGATGGTATACACGCTAAAAAATCATTTGTAAATTTGCCACACGTGATGCGTATAGGAGCGCTAAGAAAGTAGGTTCAGTAGAATTGTTTCCCAGACATCCATGGTAACAATCTTAAACTTTTTTTATGAAACAGTCAAATGTATACTAAAGTTACCAGACTTGTATTGTAACAACTGTAAAAGTTTGTATATTTACAAGGCGGAAGTATGGTAGCTGTCCCATGCTGTGTTTAGGTTAATTACTTCCTAAATATTTTAGGAATTTTTTTACAGTGTATTGCATAAATCTTTGTGTCATCATACCCTTGAAAGCACTGTAGTTCTTTGTGACATGCATGGTTAGATGTTTTACGTCTGATACCACTTATTTGTCTACAGACCAATAATAGACATCGAATATTACAATATCGGGGTTCTTATTGGTTCAGTCAAATAGGGTAACAGCTCTACGTACAAGCGAAAGCCAGTCATCTTTTCATAAGCTGAACGTGTGTTGAAACTCAGCAGTCTAGTTTCACCCCGAGTTTAAACCCTCATCTCTGCTCATAGGTAGAGAGGATTGTATATCGCGAAAATGTTTCGTGCCAGCATAGCCTTGAAAGCACTGTAGTTTCTCACAACGTGTACGACTGGGTGATGTACACCTGACACAACATATCTGTCTGCAGACCAATAATATACATCAAATATTACAAGAGTGGGATTCTTATTGGTTCAGTCAAATAAGGTAACAGCTTCATGTTCAAGAGGAAGCTAATAATCTGTTGATATGCTGAACGTACGTTGGAACCTAGCAAACAGTCCAGTTTTCCCGCGATAAATCATCTTCCCTACTCACAGGGCTGCAAACCCAGTACTTTGCAGCCGATGAGGCTTCACACGCGTTTCAATTCCACACTGAAAACAAGCATTGTGGTCATCACAAAATATTTCGTCATCATGGACCTCACCAAATGTTTGCTGCCGCAGTAAAGTTTTGCAACACACAAATTTTGTAACCACTACAAAAACATATGGTGAGGTCCATATTGACGAAACATTTGTGGCTAAAACAAAGCAGTTTTATTTTCGTAGATTGTCATAAAATTTCTTTCTCGAACTCCCCCCGTTCCTACAGAGGTAAGGTCCGTTTTTGGAGCAATAATAAACCGAGTGATCTTACTTACGTCAAAGGTACCTCCACGTTATTTGACATCTGTATGCGTAGCTGTTCTGTGGCCTGGGTTCGCCAGAGGCCATCGGCTCAGCTTGCCACGCGGGTCGCGTGTAACAGACGGTTATTTTAGGTTTGTTTTCAGGCGAACTACCTCCAACTCTTCCCTCGACGACTACTTCCTCGCTTCTAGTGCGCGATAACGCGCCAGATATTATCCTTTCTCTCTCTCTCTCTCTCTCTCTCTCTCTCCCTTAGTCCCTCTCTGTTTATCTCCCCCCTTTGACTTCTACCTGGCTCGCTACTTCGCCAGCCACAACAAAGTCTTAAGGCGGCCGCCTACCCCACTTTTCAAATGCGTTGCAGCGTGATCGTAAACAAGTTTTTTCTACGAAAATATTCCTCGTGTAACCGTTGTTCCAACGTACGAAAAGAAAACACACTTCAGGCAAGGTCGGAACCTCATTGTTAATACGCCACGCTCGTTAAAAACACTGTTTCTAAGCCCTCCAACGTGGCTAAAAACGGCCTTTTCTGACTGTCGTACTTCAAAATGTACTAACCGGATGTACGTGAAACTCAGGTTGCGACCTGCGCTGAACTTAGTTGCAGACTTTCCACAAAATTTACGATACTATTTAACGCTCATTATATCTGTATATCTACGAAAAGAACACACAATTCAAACTACGACGCTATAGTTTTGAAATTTTGGCACGTTTACTAGAAACATTATTTTTAGGCCACTCAAAGCGGCCAAAAATGGCCTTTCCAGGTGGCCGTATCTGGAAAATTAACAATCGGATTCGAAAAACACAACAGTAGAAAAAAGCGTTAGACTTTGAACTATGCTGCCCACAAATAACATAATGTGGTCACCGCTTAAAGTCCCATAGGAAAAAGGATAATAGTAAAGCACTGCAGGCCAGCTGAGTGGCTTGCGCGGAGAGGCGATAATACAATACATACGTGGGTTAGTGGCGACCTTACCATTCCTGTCTCACACACCCAATTATAGCCCATCTAGGGAGGCCCCTTAAGGGCATTCGTGCCTAAAAGTTTTTATCAAAATTATATGATTTTTGCATTGCAGGGCATTCAGAGATACATTTCAAGTAAACTGACCAAAAAAATTAGAATTTTTTTTACGAAGTTATGTCTATTTTTCGCAGATGTTATCAATCCATCAAATATCAGAAACTACAAAAAAACTAGGCGGTATGACTTCGTAGGCTATCTCGTAAGGTATGATAATTCATCTGAAACCATTTTCGAAAGAACAGCTAAATATATTCAGCGTAACTGCTAATTGATTTTTCCAGTGAAAAGTTGTCTATCTGTAACATAAATTTCACTGTCCAATTTATGTTGTAAAGACGTTTTATTTCTGGAATAATATAATGTAGTTCTATTGTCCGGTACATTAAGTTTATTTTAAGCTCTTGTTACACAATTGAAAACTATCGCATTTGACTTTAACATTTGGCTTTACGATAACTTTCAATACATGGATTCTTATGGAGTTGTACACAATGGCGTCGCCAAAGCTAAAGTCAAGCAGCCTCAACTTTACGTTTCCGATAAACTGAAAACCTGAAGTCAAAGTCAAGATGGCTGCTCGCAAGGAACTAGCTGATTATGTATGTTAGAATGAAAAATGTTTATTTCTGAGCATCGTTTAAATCCCCAGTACTGGGACTTCATGAAAATATAACAATTGTGTCTTAAATGTACTCGAAAATCTTTGTAAATAATATTATAGAAGTATCCGTACATGAACTGTACGTTGTGTCGATAGATGGCGTTGCTTGTGTTCTGAAAAGTATTAAAATAAATGAGAGATAGTTTAATAACTGGATTAATTTTTTTTTATATTTACGGTATATACTTTTGTAGCAAATATACAATAATTTGCATCACAATATTACAGTTTCGAAAAAAACAGATTCTCAATAGTTTTTCAAGTGCCGTTATTTTAACTTTCCGTTTGTAATGTGTATTGATGAAATACATAAAGTAATGGTAACGTTAAGTCAAATGTTAATATTAAGTTGTGTATAAGCCTTTAATTAGCTACAGAGGGGGAAGAGGAAGGTGGGAGGAAATGGTAAAACACGTTACTCGTATTCCGGACGACGCGGATTTTATTACTGGTTTGGGCCACCTGTTTTCGGTTTCCTATGGTTTCTCGAAATCACGTCAGGGGAATGAATGCTGAAATGATTTCTGACCCTAGGCATAGCCATCTATACCCGTGGCCTTAGATCCAGCAACCCTGCCAGAAAGGGTTATTAAAACACTTCTTCGTCTCGCCAACGGCAGTGACTTCCACTGATTCGCCAATGTGTAGGGCCTAATAACGAATCATGTACACCCATTGCTTTTGGAGAGCTAAAAAAAGTGTTAAAATGACCCTTTCTGGCAGGGTTGCCATATCTAAGGCCGCGGCCTTCTACTAAAGATGGCTATGCCCTAGGCCAGGGGTGGCCAACCTTTTCGAAGCTATGGCCCAAAAGTCGAAGCAAATCATGTCGCGGGCCACGATAAAAAACTTTCACGTCGACTACTGTTTATGAGCTGAACACTAATGTACTGTTTTATAGTAGTATAACAGATAATTGTCTCCACATTATTTAGATAAGGAGCGTTGACAAATATGAAATCATTATATAAATATGTTTGCTGTCAGTGTAAGTAACACTGAAATACTATGCAAATGCTTCAGCTTATGGCGGGCCGTTTAAAACGCAGTGGCGGGCCAGTGTTTGGCCTGCGGGCATAAGGTTGGCCGTCCCTGCCCTAGGCCATAGCTGCATCCGTTTCAGTTTCCTGTCGGCGTGAACCACAGCCTCTTGTCTCTAACGATCCTGTTGTCGAGACCTTAGTGCATGGTATGCAATTCAGCGCTGAAAGCATAAGTTCAGAATTGTAGGATTCTCGAAGCCAATTTGCCAAAATACAATAACAGCAATCCCAGATAATAGTTTTAGCCAACTTTCTGAGCAAACAATTTTCTCGTTTAACGTATATCTGAAGAACAATCTCTGACGCGAAATCTCGTACATTCAATTGCGCCGCAAGAGATCATGCTTAGCAAATGCATCATTCTTGGTAAATATTTGCTAATAAAGCTGGCAAATGTCATTATCAAGGATTAATTTTTTGTAGTTTTTCCATACCGACTTTCTAATAGCGTAGATACCAATTATAGAACCCAGAGCTTATTTATCTACCACGCCTCTTAAGAGTTCGTGGTAGATAAATAAACGCTGAAAACATCAATTGATTTCTACGCATTTTTCGAAGCCAATACGGATAAAATACTCAATGACAATCCTGAATAATGGTATTTGCCAACTTTATGAGTAAATATTTATCCAGAATTACTAATTCGTTACGAGTGATCTCTTTGCGCCGCAGTTAAATGC
Source organism: Medauroidea extradentata (assembly GCA_003012365.1). NCBI lineage: Eukaryota > Metazoa > Arthropoda > Insecta > Phasmatodea > Phasmatidae > Medauroidea > Medauroidea extradentata. The sequence continues at coordinate 7,441 of PNEQ01036117.1, read as the reverse complement.
ACGAGGTTCCGGCGTCAGAGATTGTGCCTCAGAAGTTCGTAACACTGGAAACTATTTTGTTTAAAACGTTGGCTAAAACTATTGTCTAGGATTGCTATTGTTTAATTTTCACAAATTGGCTTCAAGAAACCTGCAGTTATAGATTAATGCCTTTAGCGTTGAATTATGTACCACGCCCAAAACTACATGCGCGTTAGAGGCTCATAAGTGAAGGAGTTATAAGGGTGACCTTGAAGCGCATATAAAATGCCTCATCGCCCCTATTAGCCTAGCGCTAAACTAGCGTGGAAGATTTCCACCGATACGATTTAACTATGGGACTTTAAGCGGTGACAATATCATTTTATTTGGTGGAAAGTCTGTAGCCATCTTCAGTGCTCATTTCTATCTGAGTTTCGCATACGTCCAGTTGCTATGGCTGTCTGAATAGCCAGTTTTTCGCAATGTTTGAGGACTTAGAAACTATGTTTTAATGATCATGGTTGCTTTACAATAATAGTCCATCATTGTCCGAAGTGTGATATATTTTTGTACATTGCCCCAATAGGCACGTGTGGAACAGTTTCATAAAAAAAACCTTTGTTTTAAACGTTATTATGAACACACTGCAGTGCATCTGAAGCGCGTTGCAGACGGCATCCTTAAGGGGACTGTCTACAGAAATTTTCATCGTTATGTATTTATTTTCATATTTCTACCAGTTATTGTTTCCTTATTAAAAAAAAAATGTGAATGCATTTTACTTTTATGAAAAACTGTATCTCTTACAGCATTAGCGTAATGGCTCGCAAATGTCAAAATTTAAAAAAAAAAAATAAAAATAAAAATGAGTGAACAACAATGTTGCAGGCTATAAGTTCTCCTATATAAATACAAAAAAAATATTTTTGTGTTTAAATAAAAATGGTGAGATTTTAAATAAAAATAAAAATAATTCAGCATTTTTTTAAAATACAAAAATATATTATTTGTGGCAGTTTCTCTCTGCTTGAGAACATATCTATTATTGGAGGCCAGCCTACGTGTCATTGAACCCGCGAATTTTGCCAGTCTCCTTGTATTCGTTACTGACGCTTTTTTTATTGTTGAGTCCCTATTTGACTGAGCCTATGATAATTCTGGCACGCTACGGCTTGACGTAACCGTCGTACAACTATACGAGGTGGAGGACGATATATTGATTTGAAGAATACGTTTGCAGAAAATATACTCGCGATGTTCCATTCTCTCTATTTCTGATTTAAATACATATTTGACAAATCACGTCTCAATTACACAGACGTTTTACAAGAACTAGACTGTTACGCTGCTCTTTTGTTACACGACTAGGGACTTGAATAAGCGTTTTCTTTTACGTATACGCTATAAATAATTCCAGCAGCATAAGTTCGTGTCACTTTCGCAATTGGCCCTTGACTTATTTGACATCCGCTGGAAGCCTCTGAGCCAATAATAAAAATATACCTTAACGTGTCCTATACCGCTGATATAGTGCAGACGAAGACAGGGAATTGTGTACTTTAACAGGGGGGGGGGGGCGTAACGATTTATTTTGTAAATAAAATACGTTGGTATATACATCGCATGTTACGGGCTGCAATATGGCGCCGTTAAATTTGGACACAGAGATAGGTCGTCAGCATTGACACCCCTTGCTCAACGGATGACTTGAGGTACGCGGCCACTGACGTCACACCGCAGCGGGAGAGTACTGTGGGAAACAAAGCTTGTTCACAAACATACTGATTGTTCTGTGTTTGTTGGTTGGTAACGCCAGAAACAAAAAATTGTGTGCACTCATAGAAATGCACGCAAGTGTAAAAAATATTAGTTTCATTTCGTGGTTAAGATACGCAAATTCATAAGATCAGTGTTTACCTGAAAAAGCGGCAAATTCCTAAAACATAATCAATTTTCTTTACATACATCTCATCCGGAAAATGTGAAGCCAAACGCCTGTATGAAGGTTATGTTCGGTTGTGGTATCCATGGAGGTAGGAATTGTATCCCACACCATTTTAAGTCGTCTATTACTTGTCAGACTTTTTTAATGCACCACACGGCGATGTATTTCACCAAAGAGATAAGATAAACATTTGTAAACAACCAAAATAAACAAGAAACCAGTGTTTATATTTCGTGACTAGTGATACACCACCTTAATGTTTTATTTTTTGTAAACCCATTTAGGAAGAAAAAAACTTAAACTCGAATTTCGGCATATCTGGTCCTCACTGGGTAGTGGCTGAACGCCCACCTCAAAGTTGAATTATTCAGCGGTGTCCTCCGAGGAGCGAATCTCGAACGCTGATTGGCCCTCCGCCTCGGGGTTGAATATTTCCTGTTTGTGGTATGTGTGGAAAAGGGAGGGGATAAGGGTGGTTTGCCCGGCTACGGCCCAATCCGAGCAAGTTTGTGTGTGTCAACGTATCGATTGGCGGCTGACCTCGGGCCATCTTCCGAGAGAGTACGATCGTATGTCCGCGTCGCTGGAACTGCGTCAAGAGGACGTGTGAGCCCACAGAACAGCACGTCGTACAGAAGAGCAACTGACACCTTGTCAACGACGGTCTACAACAATTTTTATCGCCATGATTTAATTTTATGTTTGCACCATATATTTATTTTCTAATTTTAGACACAAAATGTGACTAAATTTTGCTCCTATACAATTTTTTTTATATCGCATAGATTTTGCGTAAGAGTTCGTTAAAATTAAAATTTGTATGTTACCGTTTTCGAAACCAACTGACATACCAAACTGAAAAAATTCACAGTGGAAAACGATGTTGTAGGCTACAAGTTCACTCATATTAAACCACAAATTAAAATAGTTTTGTAATAAAAATATATATAGATTTTTTTAGTTTAAATTTCAGCATTTTTATTTAAATACAAAAAAAAATATTCTTTGTTTTATGTACGAGAAATTGTAGTCTGCTACATCTTTATCCACCGTGCATTTTTTAAATTTAGTATGTCAGTTGGTTTTAGTGTGGTCCTTAAAATGCTAACATGCTAAATTTGTCTTTAACCAGCCACTAAGGGAAAACTACGAGAGATAAAACTATCCTGTAAAAATAAAAAACAAAAATATGGGGATGAATATTGCTGTACACCGTACCCTTAACTTGGATAAGACGACTCCGACGGACACTGGAATAACTTTCTTTTTTTGTAATTTTAAAAATAAACTATTCATAACTACGCAGTTACCGGGATAGTTGTGTAACGTTACAAATAAACGAAAGGAAATTTTCCAACTCATTGACACGGAATGTGTAAAAAGATAATGTATTTGAAGCTCGTTATCAGGTCTGTCCACAGTACATGCTTGCAAAAAAAGTAACAAGGACAATGTTCAGATACCGAAACATACGAAAACTATCTTTTAAAACTACTTCAATTATCTACTTACTTTAGTCGCTACTGGAGCAAGCTGCCAGAGTTACTCAAGCAGACGACATCAATAAGAATTTTCAGGCAAAATTGTTGGGTTAAGTTGTTGACGGAACAAAATAACACAATGATAAAATATACTGGAAATAAGTAACAAATAAACAAATACAAGGATAGTTTCGTCGTTTTTTTTCCCCGTTGCAATATAGATCATGCTTGGAGATGGTGATAAGCTTAGAATATTAGCACCGGCATTTTCCTAAGTGCAGTTATTTAATATGATAACATTAGAAATCTGTGATTTATATTGGTACAAAATTTTGTTAGATTGCTTCTGTATTTCAACACTTCAAGTTATACACTGGCCAGTAACTGAATCTTATAGTGTATAAACTAATAGAAAAAATAAATAGTTACAATGTAAGTATGCTTTAAACACGGATATGTACAGTAATACATATTATGTATTATTTACGTTACACACACATAAGTATTTACGATTGTGTAAAAGAGATTTGGTTAGCGGTTAACATCGATGCCTTGACCGTTTGTAGGGGATCACATGAGGTAAGTATGAGGCTATGGCGGAACGCAAGGGCAAGATAAACGGGAGCGCTCTGAGAAAACCCGCCGACCGTCAGTATCGTTCACCACGTTTCCCGCGTGGCGATAATCTGGAGTGACCCCGCCCCGGGAATCGAACCCTGATCGTTCGAGGGGGGAGAGGGGGTGGTAAGTGATCTGATCAGTACTACACCACGACCCAAAATGTGCAAGAAGATTGTTACAGACAATGATGCGGATGAACGACTTGTAAACGGTCTGCTGAAACATTTCGTTTTCTTGGCTTGCGAGTCGAAAGTCGAAAACGCTATGCAGAGAAACGTATGCGAAGCTAATTTACAGCCGGTCTCCCCTAGAGATTTAGAGTTTTTTAATTTTAAAATAAGGAACAATTATGGCAACTCGACTAAAAATTTGACCGCTGTTGAAGTGATCAAGGAAAACCATTACTGATATCACATACATTTACACACCCCTCGAAAAGTAAAAATTGCAGTATCATCATTTATTAACATACAGGTGTGGTGACAAAATATAATTGGCTAATTGGCATGTATAAAAGTCAAATTTGACTTTTTTCTTCGAGTTGTAGGTTTTCTTCATAGCGACACTGATTACTCATTTTGGTTTCTAAAAATTCAGAAACATGTTAAAAATGTATAGTCGTATAGATGATGATTTATCGCAGGAAAAACTTGACAGTTTTATGAGTTTGAAAGTACGTACAGCTTACCAAAAGGTTACTTTCTTGCACTTCTACGTGAAGATGTTGCCCTATTTGACTGAGCCATTGAGAATCCTGCTATTGTAATATTTCATGTCAGCTATTGGTCTGCAGACAGCTACGTCATCAGAGTATACCACACAATCAAACCATACATGTTGCAAGAAACTACAGTCTTTCCAATGGCATGTTGGCACAGAAAAATTTGCGCGATTTACCATTCATTGTCTCCAGGAATATTGCTTCCCGTCTAATGTACAGTACATCCGGGCTGAGTATTCAGCTTCGTGATATGGGGAAACGCGTGCAAAGCGGAGCAGTTGGCAACCCTAGCCTCTGCTGGAAAAGTGATTATTCTAAAGACCATGCTGCGTCGTCGAGTGGCACAGCACGAAGACGCCGGGTAAAAAAAACCCGATAATTGCGGTGTTCATTTGTCATGCGAGAAAAACGCCCACCGCAATTAGCAATTCTAAGAAGCTCCTTTCGAAATGAGTTCGCATTTAGATGCTCAGTCGTGACGCGCTTGATAATTAGTCTTTATGGAGTAGACGGCATGTGGGAGTATATTCCGGGTCGTTGTGATCGCATGAACAGTCTCCACAGTCAAGAGATGTTTTCCTATTCATTTGTTAACTGACTTCGTGGTGCTGGGTCTAACTGAACACACACTGAGAGAAAAGTACTGTTGTAGGTACCATACTTCTGTTAATATAGGGACAACAGTCCAGTGAGATTGTCGGTACTATATTGATTGTTCCTACAGGAAACTGTTCAGTAGACGTAACAATATATTCTGTAAGACAAAGATGCTGTTTACTCCTTCTACAGGACAGATTGTTGTTGGAACAATCCATGTAGTACCGGAAACCAAACTGGACTGATGTCCCTATTTTACCAGAAGTATGGTACCACAATAATACTATCCTTTCAGTGCAATGGTCCGACCACTCGTCTCCCACCAAGGCGATCAGGGTTCGAGTCCCTACGGGGTCGGTCCCCGGATTTTCGCATGTGGGAATCACGTCGGACGATACCATTGGTCGGTGGGTTTTCTCGGGGATTTCCCGTTTCCTCCGCCCCTTCATTCCGTCGTTGCTCCATACTCGCCTCATATCGCCCCTCACCAGCGCTGAAGACCTCGATGTTAAGCGCTGACCAAAATCTATCACTCACTGACTGAACACGCAGACACTGAAATAAACATTTAATGTAAAAGAAAATTATCTTAAAAAATTATGAACATTTTCATATACTAGTAAGATAATATCTTCCACGTAGTAACGTAAAATTATATTAAAAAGTAAGAGATTTGTGTAATTTTTTTTTTCTATTCTACGTATTGCACAGCACTTCTCATTAAATGTATGGTGAGAATGGATTATAACCACTACACCACTGAGAATTTTTAAAATTAAAATTAAAGTTAAGATTTCGTGCTAAAAAATTGTTTTACACCATTTGGTTTTAATAACTTGTGTGCATGCCTGCAGTCCAGCTTCATTGTCAGTGATTAGATGATTTAACATTCTCTGGCCTCGTGGTTCCACTCGTAGATTACAGACGTACGTTGTCACAATATCCTCACTATGATCGGTGCTGTCAAATTACAGGCATGCCGGAAATGGGACACGCTGCCAATAACCACATGAAGATGTAATGTTAGGTCGGTCAAGCGTGCTAAGAAAAAGTTAGGCATGTGAGTTTCACTGAGTTTAGCGTGTACAGACAATCCCTCCCCCTCTCAGTTCTAACAACTAACAACTATGAGACAAGGCGGGGGTGTCAACCAGCGCAATCAGAGGTCCAAAACATTCTTGTTATTAAAAAACGAGATATAAGTTATACGATTAACTGCTGCGAAGTAAAATAAGACATTTCAGGGCCACTTTTAAGGAGTCATAAGTATTTACCCCTTGCTGCTACGAAGCTTAGCCATAGATCTTTAAAAAGCATAAAAATGAAATGTTCTGCTATTTTTAAAGTAACTATTACCCTAAATCAATCTACCCTTTTTTATGGTTGAACAGCACACGAAATAATTCTGTTTCTGGTACATTTGGTTAGTAAAAAAATACTGAACTGTTGGTAAAAACTATTTTTTTTCACGCATAGTAAACTATTAGGGAAATAAATAATTAAGATGTTATTTCGTCCACTTCACAAGATATAACCTCCGAAAATAGCTATTTTTCACGGTGTTGCCTTGCCAAGGTCAGCAAGGGGCATGTGGGGGAAGGTGTAAAAGTAACATTTGGTTTCTACGTCCACCCGATGGAAGACACCCGGACCCAGCAGGTGGGAGGATAGACACACTGTGCAGGTGATGTCAGATGTGATGTGATACATACCATGTTTACTCACACTTACGTGTGGCTTTCTTTGTTGACGGTGCCTCTTAGCCTAGGTCATCCCGGCGCCCGGCCCCCATGGGCGAGGGGAGAGATCACGCTCTGCCACGCAGTGTACTTCAGCTAACAGTCTGTTGGAACCGCGCGAACCCTTTCGCGGAACGCAGAACTGCGCCTCCATGTCACCTACCAAAGGAAGACAGGAGCTAGCGAGAGAGCCAAGGGCCACCCATCCCCGGATCTCGCCCACTGACCTGTCCCCCGACTGAGACCCTCAGCTCAGCCTCCTCTTGGTTTGAGTCGGGGCCCATCTTACCCCTAACAGACTCACCGGGCCTGCTCCCGGTCACTTTCGCAGACTACTCGTCGACCTTTCTCAGGGGAGGGTCCCCTCCAGGCCTGC
>PNEQ01036116.1:0-19713 GCA_003012365.1 Medauroidea extradentata | reverse complement strand
GAGTAATTGTGTGCATAACTAATTGTGTTGTGAGAGTTCTAGTTGATTACTGTTTTGTGTATTTCGTAGCTTTGTGAGCTATTAAATCCAGTACTTAATTTAACTCTTTTATTTGTAATTATAAGACCTCTATCCCAAAGAACTCATGGGAATTGCCCACATATAAAGTTTGTGCTCTCAAACTTGTAACAATATAATGAACGGTAACCAATATGTGATGCGAGAGGGCTTTACTGTTCTTTAACAAGGAAATTCTTAAGAGTCGATGAGGGTGTAGTGAGAACTGAACCACCATGCTCGAGCCAGGATTCGAACCCACGACCTCTCGTGTCGTAGACCGGCACACATCACACTACGCTACTGAGGCCAGTGGTAACCAGTAGGCAGTATAGTAAATAATACTGTAATGTTTGTAACATTAACTGAACTGTGTCATACATATGTTTGCAGTAACATTCGCTAGGAACGCTGTCGTTAGTTGTCGCCTCCAAAATGGCTTCCGTGTTCGGTATTGTCACTTTGAGTACTTGTATTGCCCTTTCAACTCATTTATATTCTTCCGTCACTTGTGAGAACCAACACAGCTGGATGAGCAATAAACACGTACCACGAGAGATAACTTTGAGACCATACTGTGAACATATTTTGTACATTCACCATACCAGTGTATGGGAGTATGAAGATAATAGGTATGGAACATTTGTCTACGATACAACAATTGTACCGTCCCTATACATTCTTATAGAACTGTAATTTATACTGGTGTGAGCAGACATGTAAGCATCATTACTCTACAATTACTCAGTCCGCAAGCTGAAGTATGGTGAGTGTATCGTACTGTTTATGTGTTAATTGCTTCCATTACGGTTAAGGCTCGGTTTCAGTCGCCATATTGGTTTTGATTATTTTTCGCCTTTTTTAAATTTTTAGAATAAGAATGTAAAATCTGCTGTTATACCTCAAATTGTATTTACCTTGCACCGCAGTACAAACAATGCGATTCAGATGATAGCAAATAATTACGCCACAATCAGTGTGGCAATTATTTTACATTCATAATTTGCCTTACAAATTGCGTCCAAATTATACATGACCAGCTCAATCGCCATGTCTGTAATGTAGCACAAAGTAAATAGAATTATATGTATTATCGAAGATTTTACATTTTTCTTATCAAAATTTAAGAAAGGCGGAAAATAATCAAATACAATATGGCGACTGAAACCAAGCCTTAAACGAGCACAGTATTATGTGTGTTATGAAATAACGTGTCTGTTGATTCGCGGATACTGACCGCAACACTTGCATTAGTGACCAAAACTAAACAGGAAATACTCTTTGGTAACAAGTTGCCAGGTGCTTAGTTTACGAGATAGCTACAACATTCTAGTAGGTAGCCTGTTCGCACTGTCGTGTCATGTTTCTCGTTAACTAAGCACCTAAATTCTTATACGCGGTTCGGGATAAAGTGAGCTCAAAAAAAAAAAACCCTGCTAAGGTTCTATTTTCAGCCAATTCGTATCTTTCCGCGCGTAACAGCTAACAACTAAATGCTGACTGACACTTCACTTGATGTTTGCGCATGTTAGACAAATTGTGCAGTCGGTAGGAACCCATATAGTTCGTTAAATTTTTTTACTGATTGTATGAAGTACAAGTATGTCCATTTCAGTGGATTTTCTTTCAGTATCGTATTTAAATAGGAAAATACACGGAAGTGTATTGCGTAACTTCGTTACCAACCATACAAGCAGAAAGACAACTACAGTTACTGTTTAATTATATGCAGTAACGGCTAGTGATATTTTTGAAATGTTTAATTTATAGTGCTCACTTTATCCTGAACGCCCTATAGCTACGAATAGTATGTATTTCCTCTTAGGTTTGGTCAGTCATGTGGTGCAGCAGCCCATATCCGCGAGTTACCGGACATACTGTATAGTATACCTAGATATTATGCCTCTTGAATGGGCGTTTGAAAAGTTTTTAGTTGACTATGAGCAGGCTGTATTTCGGCAGTTAATTCATTTCTCCACGGCAAGACGAGGCAGGCATTGTCGACTTGCCCGGATGTTCTTATCTACCCTCTCATCAGAGAATGGAGAGGGATGTTGACAATACATGTTTTCTGAAATGTAATTGAAGTTGTTTCTCTGAATGATACGTCGAGTAAGCCACATATACCACGACAATCCGGCTATTCATCCAGTCCGTATATACTAGAGGCATGTATAGTCCACATTAAGATACGACTTTCCTCAGCTGGGCTCCGCTGTATGCTGTAGACGGTCATAATGTATGCGGCAGCTGCTTATTTCTGTTAGCCAGTTGTACAGTTATATTTCTTATGTACAAGCACTTGTGACAACTTCGTACATGTTGGGGAAACTTTGGACCACCAGCCTTGTTTACTTACAAGTGAAGGATAAAGTATTTCATCTATATCGTTGTGTTCTTTATCAATGTATTTGTTAATCAGGACGTTTACTGCTTGTAGACCAAAAATCCATTCCATAAAAGTAAATTTCTGGCGCAGTGTTGCCCCAAAATGGTTCAAATTTGCCCCAAAAGACTGTATTCCTTTTAATGATGTCTCTTCACTGTTGTATTTTTCATACGTTGTCAATAATACCTGCCCTGATAAGAAGATTAATATCTTTTCTCATCAAGTTTTGGGCTTGAATGGCAATATGTGAAGGTCTTGACTTTATTTAAAACTTTCTAGTGTTTGTAAATGTCACCCAAGCATATACAGTTACAAATTCCCGTCCTTTCAAATGTGGATCTTTGCTGTCTTAGATGCACTGCATTTCAGCAGCCTCGTTTGTTACTGAGGTATTTGCAATAATCTTGTTTTCGCAGATACTATTAGTGTAAATGTGCTGTACCCGCTCTGTGAGGGACTTAAGGACATAGTATTTATTTGTGCTACTTACTTGGCGTGTTCGAAGCCTAGACGTGCATTAGCGGTAAGGACGATACAACATGCACATCTCACCTCACACTAGCCTCTAGGTACAAGGCAGTGAACTAGCGTGCTGTCTTCTCCCAGACAACAAGCCTCTATGAGACATCCAGTGGTCACCCTATCATTTAAGGCTCGGTTTCAGTCGCCATATTGCATTTTATTATTTAACCCTTTTTTGGAATTCTTAGAAGAAACATGTTAAATATGCGACTATGCCTCAAATTATATTTACATTTCGCTACAGTACAGACCTTGCGATTTAGCTGTTAACTTATAATTACGCCGCAATTTGTATGGCAAATTTTTTTTACATTCATATTTTGCCCGACAAATTTCGACCTAACTGTACATTATTAGCTCTATTGCCATGCTTGTACTGTAGCCCAAATTAGATAGAATTTGCGGTGAAACCCAGCCATAATACATAATGTTGTAGATAAAGGTGTATTGTACATGTCTATACCGTCTACAAGATATTGTACCAAAATTGTCACGCCTATAAAAATACATTTTTTTGGCGACAGTATCCTTGTTGCTTCTTTTTTATTAATTAAGCATGTATACATTAGACACTTTAATAATAATAAAACGTTACTTTTGTGTGCTTACGTTAGTATTATTTAAGTAACAAAATATACATATACTATTTCAAACACTTTTCCGTCTAAATCCTGGGGTGGGGGCATTTCCACCCCCCCTCCTTCCCCGGCCTCTAAATGACGCCCCTGTGCAGAAACGCCCATTTTCTGCAGCGCGAAAATAAGCTTTGCAAATAAATTGCGAAACTGCAACGGGTATAGAAGAGTGTAACGTTCATTAAATGATATTCCTAAGCAGACATTATCTAGGTACGCTAAGCAGGTTTTAGAATAATCTACGCACCGGGCGGCGACCAAGGCAGGCAGCCCTCTTAAGTTGGAATATCACAAGCCATGTTAAAATTACGTTTAATAAGTTTTGGTGTTTAAAATTAATTTTAAGTAGTAAAATATATTTGTGGTCTAATACACTACCTTTAAATAAATTAACAATGCTAATAGCGTCTGTCCAATGGTTGTGCCGTAATTACAAATAGTCACGTATAATTTTAAAATATTATATGCATGCCTGCTGTTATCAGATAATGCGTTTATAAATACTCAAAACTTACTGTGAAGGTGTTTGTATGCGATATTTTTAGCAACTATTATGGAAACAGCGTTATGGTTGGTAATGGTAAAATAGAACAGGACGGTAGAAAGACTACGTTAATCAGCACTATATAAATGTAATACACGAGTGCTTGTATATGTATACATGGGTTAGCTGCAGGGGTGGCTATGGCAGGTGCCGAGGTGCCTCGCCGTGCAATCTACTGTACTCTGGGTAATGGAGGGAGCAGATGTTTATTGGCGCTTCTTGATAGCCTGTCGACTTGCTGAGAGGGCCAGTTAATATAGGGCGAGCTGCCGCATAAATGAGCCCCTCAGGCGTGCCAACTACTGTTCTACAATTACCCCACACAGACCTCCGTCAACATAAGCTCTACTTCTATTACATTTACTCAAACATGCAACTCCTGATATAATTTATTATAGGCTGCTCAAGATAAACTGTGCATTGCTGACACTTTTTTGCGAGCCATTATGCCGCCATCTTTATTATTTTAAATACGAAAACTTCCATCTAAATAAAAACTAGTGTAAGTATTTCACAACCCTCAAATTTTACTTCTACAGCTCCAATTAATACTTTTTTAAATTATAAGTATTGGGAAGTGCTCTCTTTGAAGTCTGTCATGTTGCTATTCGAGCGCAACAAATTTTGGTATTAAGACCATGTTCCCTTGTGTGTGCTGTTTTTGTGGTAATAAATTTATATATTTTTTAATTCTGAACAAGAGCAGATATCATGAAGTTGTCTGGTAGTTTTGTTTAAAATGGTATTAACTATTTTGTCCTACTTTTCGAAGACAGTAAAAACTAAGATGTTTGCTGCTTCTGTAACGAAGTTTTATTTGACTTAGTTGGAACCGTGTAATTTGATGTCTTGGCAAAATGAACTATCACGGCATTTGTGATACGTGTTCTCGTTGAAGGACGTTGTTGGTGCATGGAGAACAGGAAATAGTTTCTGTTCGTGTCTGATATCTACTGTGTTTTTGTTTCGCCTCACCGTTGTGTCGCATGATAACTTGGTTTTTTGATTTTTGATTTTTTAATTTTTCATTTATTATCTGTTTGTTCTTTGTTTTTTTTTTCTTTGGAATTTTATGTTGTGTATGTATCCCGTTGACTAAAGCATGCTCTGCTTATTTATGTTTTTTCTATTACTTTTAGTTTTCTTTGACAGTCATTTTTTCGCAATGGAGTGTGTCCAAGTAACTAGATCCAGTCACGCACTCCCATTGCACAGTACTTTCGAGGAAGGCAGTGAAAATAAAAGCTTTACTTTACGACATAAAATACTTATATTATTCACTGACTACTCACTAGTTTCCTAGAGTGGAACTATTTTAGTACAGAAATATCTCTATTTTATACAAAACTAGGCAACTACTGTTTGGTCATATTAGTCATATAAGTATTTCAAGTAAAGCTTTCATTTTCATTCTCTTGCTCACATATTATGTCACATACAACACATGTTCACGAGTCGGCGTTCTGAAAAGTGTGTGTGAACTGAAAAATTACTCGCAAACGCCTCATGAATGCAGCTGCAACTATCAAGCACTGTTGAGACACGCAGTTTTATGCAGGTAACTGCAGTGGCTACTTTGAAAGCAATCATGCCCATTTTAACAATTTTTCATTTTTACTTGCATGACGTAAAAACCATACTCGAGCATTGAGATAATAACTATTTAAAATCGCATTTTAGTCTGGTTCGTCGAGGACGACTTCTGCGTCATTTTAGAGTAAAAATGGCGATACTATTACAAAGTTGGTAATAGTGTTCGTTTCGTTTTCAAAGTAAAATTCTGAATTCCAAATATTAAAGTAAATGTAACGTCGGACGCCTTATTTGAAAGATAGACAGTGCGAAACAATGTAAGGACGTTTACGATAACTGCAGCCAACGATATTCCGGCTATAGTTTTGTTGGTAAATATAATTCAGTAACGTCAACATTATGTTAAAATTACTTTGTCATAGGAGGGGGAGGAAGTTTAATGCCCCAAGTACAGGCATAATGTATATTTCTCGTTTACCGGGTTATAAAACGTTCCTGCCACTCACATGCACTTTCAAATATATTTAGCGGGTGAAAAGTAAAGTTGGCCACATTGAGGGTCGCTCGTGTGAATGTCGCCTGCGAACAGCGGCAGGGTGGCTCGTGTGCTCGATATGCGCGCGCAACTTTTTATCGATGCTGTGGGCAACATTGGTCTTGTTGCTGGAGCATTCAAGAGGAGCTATCCGGCCGGCTTGAAGATTTACCGCTCGCAGGGGCAGGCTGGCCGCCCGCAGTATTCCCTGTAGGTGGTAGGCTTCCAGACGTCGGGCAGAATTAGGACATGCCCTCCTTACAAGGCTGTCCTCGCCTGTTTACGCTGTTCTTGCGAGAATTACGCTTGTACAAGAGCAGGTATCACACTTGTGTTCGGCAGTTTTGTTTAAGTGTTTTTTTTTCTCGCAGTAACTAATTTTTCAAGTCATGAAATTAATCCAATTCGAGTAAGTCCTGCAACAAAAATTTCGCTAATCTCATAATCATAGTATTTACTATTTTGGGAAAATTAATTAGCCAACATGGATCAACGCATTTTAAACCAAACTGCCGAACAGCATTTTGTCATAGGCTTAAAATTGACTATCGCTGAGACAGTATAAACATGGGAGCATTGCCTTAACAGTAGTTTTTTTAAATTCCTTATTAATGTCTGACTTTCAATACGATGATGTAGTACATTCGATATTTAGGCATAAAGCAATCATTTGTTTAGTTCTTACAATAAATTTAAGCATTCAGGTTTGTTCTTAGCACTTTAATTTTTTTTTAACGGTTTATATGAATGTTTTCGTGCTCAGTTTATTTAAATTGTGAAGGTGCTTCACTTGAAATCCTCGAGAACTTACTGCTGTTTTCAGCAACATTGAAACCTTACTGAAATGCAAAACACATCCGGTTGTCCTCCAGCATAATTAACACGCGAGAATTTTTTTTATTATGTGTTTAATGCCTGTACTTAAAATGGTTCTCCTGTTCAGTGAAATGTCTATTTGAGAAGTGAATGCCCTCGTTTATGTTCACTTTTCGGTAACCCTACCATAGTGAGCGAGTCTGCGAGGTGTTCGTTGATGTGGTGGCGTGTCTTTCACTCAGGAGGTTACGGGCTCGATCCCGCCACGCTAACTGGAGAGCTAAGTGGTACGTTGAAACGCGTAGGGACAAGAAATTGAGGGAACCCTCAGTTTAAGAGTTTACACCGTACACGAAACTTGCCTTTCGCCGAGAAACTTGAATTACAAACTCCGGTTTCCCTTGGCAACGAAACCTCACTTTCGCGCCGTTTACACCGTACTCAAACAACACTTTCCGATATCCAGGTTTCGGAAACGGCAGTTTCGTGTGTCGGTGTAAATATACAGACTGTCTGAGAACTTTCTCTGACCAAGGGCTCTGCAATGGCGGATCCTGGAAAACTGCTGTAACCACACCTCAATTCATGAAGGGTGGTTCGCGGGTCCTACCCCGGGAACATTTAGATTTTAGTGTGCAAAATAGTGCAATTTGAGGAGTTTCCAAGCAAAAAATAAAATTATATTTCCTTTAAGAAATTGCAATTTTTAAAGGATATCGTGTGCTTTAAAAGTGAAAATTTCTGTGCTGATATAAAATAAATGACATGTACATTTCAGTCTGCTTCCATATTGTTGCTTGTAATGATTGTGTTAGTTCTGTGTTGTCTTTTACAATGCTCTAGAAAAAATATGAGCTAATCTTCGCAATAATTTACTTAGCACTTGTTTGGTTTATATTTCTTGAGCAGTCTCGGGAGACGCCGTGGCCCCTATGTCCCCCACCCGTCCTATGGATCCGCCCTTGCTCATACCACAGCCTGCTAACCTCGCTTGCGCCTTCATTGTACCTTAGAATATTTAGTAATACAGATAGCCGGTAGAACAGCGCACGCCAGCAACATGACAGTAACGTCTACCGCCAATCAGCGTGGCCGACTGCTCGGGTAGCCAGAAGCCAGGCCAGTAGGGAAACCTGTTGTAATAGTAGCTAAACATACACGGGGCTGGTATCAACCTCGGCTCGCTAATACGCGGCCAAGTTCGCCCGTATCAGATGAGCCGCCACGCTATTGCACGTCTGTATTACTATGTAGTCCATGCTTCTACGTCGCTTACATTTACATTGCTTAGTTTCCTACTGTTATTAGCCAGTAGTGCGACTATACTACGTCAGAATGTACTTAGCTCAGGCTAGAACCAACACAGTGAACCTAAAGAGGACATGAGCTGAAGCGTGTGTTGATATGATTATAATAAAATGTATATTGGTTTGAAAATCGATCGCAGGCTTTCGCTGCCGTTGTCTGCATTTTCTTGGCTTCTGAACGTGAGCCGCGTCATTGTCTTGCGACGTTTTGGCAGCTGCAATGACTGCCGAAACGTCGCATGACAATCTCCTGACGCGGCTCACACCCAGAATCCAAGAAAATGCAGTTTGGAAATCATTCGTCAGTGAATTGTTTTGGAGTATTCCGCTATTTGTTGGAATCTAAGCACTGGTTCTAGTCGAAGATGATTGTAACCTTTTACGTATATAACTAAACAGTTTACTACTCTTAACTACTCAATTTTGCGCTTACGGGAACCTTACTCGATCTACTCGATAGAGTAGTCATTACTCTAGAACTGGTCGGAAACCTTATGCGAGTACAGTTAATATCTGTCCGGAATCTCTAAATATTCAACTCGATCTCTTCGCCGAATCGACTTGCGTTGACAAGTAGGAGGCCGCTAGCAGACTGAGAACAAAGTGTGTGTAAAAAGTAAGCTCACATGCTCCCGCGTGACTGCACACAAGAAACTATGTTGTAAGGCGTTTGAGTGCATGTTGAACATAGACCATGTCGACATATAGTATTTCTGTTGGACGGGAAGTCTGAAGGAGTTTATTAAGTAAAAATGGTCTCCAGAAGAACTTAGTTCAGGTGTGAAATAAATTATATAAATATTGAATACGTAATCTGAACATATAAAATTAACATTTTCAATTTATTTTCACGTAGTAAACACTCGATGTATACAAAAAAAAAAACATCGGTTGTGTATAAGAACGTTTACTTTGCTATATATTATTGCTAATAAAATTTACGGATGTATAGGTCGTTCGGGATAGAGTGAGCACTAAAAATTTAACCTTCGAAATATATCACTAACCGTTACTACATATAATTCAACATTAACAGTAGTTACCTTACTGCTTGTATGGTTGGCAGCGAAACTGCGCAATCTAGTCCCCTGTATTTTCTTATTTAAATACAATACTGAAACAAAATCAACCGAAATATACATAATTGTATTTTATATAAATAACTAACTTTTTTTTTCTATTTATATAGGTTCCTTCCCGATTTCACAATTCATCTTAGACGCGCAAACATAATGTGACGTGTCCAGAGGGGTTGGACATTTCCCGTAGGTAGCCATTACGCGCAGAAAGATACGAATTGACTGAAAGTAGAACTTGAGCAGGGATTGTTTTAGTGCTCACTTTATCCCGAACCGCCTATAACATAGTATTTTTGTTCTGTTTACGTTACTAGTGCGCACTTGTAATGACCACCGACGGCCCAGTTCAAAAGGGAAACAACCAACAACTTCCAGTTTAAGGTAAAATTCTCATAGAAAGATTTTAGTTTCGCCGAAAAATGTGTTGACATATTTAGTAGGTGTTAATCTGAAGCGCAAGTACGATGGCAAGTATTTAAGAGGAGTCCTCGACTGGCGCATGGACGGCGTTGCAGCGTGTCACGCGCATACATTTTTACGTGAAACCACTTAACTTATTCACATTATGTTTACCTACGAAAAGAACACACACTTGAAACCATGCTTCTATTTTTTTCAAAAATGCAGCACGCTTGTTAGAAACATGATATTCGGGTCTCTCAAAATGGCTAAAAACGGGTTTTTTTAGACTGTTGTAACTCCGAAAATATTACCTGAATTCGTAAAGTGCAAAACGAGAAGCATGCGTTGGTCTTTACTTCAAACTATTCAAAAATAAAATATTGGGGCCACCGCTTAGTCCCATGGTAAAAAGACTACAACGGAAACCTTGCACACCAGTTTTGCGCGCTGCGAATAGAGGCGATATGCTTCTCGTCAAGCGTGGAACACTAGCTCTTATCGCTACGCTGTTCCCACGCGTCAAAGGTGGAAATTGGACACCGCGAAGGACTCCTCTTAAGGTGTTCAATACTGCCGTGTTGGTAATACCCAAGTGTGAAGTGCGTCAGTAAGGACTACAGCTGAGATGTTGGCGGGGCTGTGTGATGCTGGCTGGTCGGTGGCGTCGCCCCTGTGCTGTGGTAGCCGCCGAGATAAGACATGACGCCCCAGCACCTCGCGCCGGAATGCGTATTCGACGCACGTTGGCATGTGTGCGTGCAGTGCGAGCCAACATGTGCAGTGTAGTCTGCCCACTGCCCACGCACATCTTCACACCTCTTTGCTTTCTAAACACTTGTATATACACTTTAGTATTTCACGTAGCGTCTCTGTTAATTCAAGTATTTCGTCAATACTCGGTACAAATGTAAAGCTCAAGTAACTAAGCAAGTTATCATTTTTCCAAACGTAAATGTAAGTTACCATACATAGGGACGGGATAATTTCGTGAATTCAATGCCCTGCAGGCTAGAATCCATTATACTATGCCTACTCAAGCCCCGACTATTCGTTCATTGTCAGCTGTTCCACTGAGTAGCAGCTAGTGGACAAATCAACGAGCTATATAGTTAACATAGAGGGGCGGACACGCTTCCAAAGTGAAGCCCAATTGAACAGCTGTTTTGACCCCAGAAAACATGGCGAACAGCAGTGTGGCCAACATTATGTTAAAAATCCGTCATTATGTTTGCATAAAATCCGTTACTTTATAGCTCCACTATATTCCCGCTAAACACAGGAAAAAATGCCAATAATTATTGTAATATATTATATTGTAATAATGTTTAAATTAGCATAATCGCTCTCGTCTCTCGACCGGAAATAAGAGTCCGCCATTTTATCTAGAGTCAAAATACCACGTTCAATTGGGCTTCACCTTAGAGCCTTGGAGGTTGCTGTTTCCGCCCCTCTATGTTTACTATATAGCTCGTTGGGACAAATGGTCGGTGCTTGAGTATGCATAGTACAATAATGGATTCTAGCCTGCAGGTCATTGAATTCACGAATATTGTCCAAACCCCAACCATACATCATATACTATAAACACCATGTCACGTAAATATTCCGAATATAAGCCCTAACTAATAAAAATATAATTAATAGTAGTTTGTATTAAAACATAAACGCTTTGACGAAACTTATACTTCACTTTAATGTCTTTTTCAAAGTTTTCTGAGTATATTTAAGACATAACTGTTTCATTTTTCATGGTATACAATACTCATAATAAAACAATACACAAAAATTGAAATTTTCATGTCTGCAATAACTAACGTATCTATTGGTTCTCTCGAAACTGTTACCTTGAATTTTACTTTAGGTTTTCAGTTTACCTACCGAGAAAATAAAGTCAAGACTGTTGGACTTCAGCTTTGCCGTTGTGTACGACTCCATAAGAAGCCATGCATTGAAAGAAAGGCGAAAATTGATGAGGCGCTGCGAGCGACGTCGGCCGGCGCATGTATTGTCCGGCCGTAAGGTTTTTACTGTGGAACTTTCAGCGGTGACCCTGTCATTTATTGAGCGCGCCACTGTAGCAAAGTACAATGTACTTGTAGACCTCAATTTCCAATAAATCCGTTCCATATCTCTTGATAAACACCCGCGTGAAAAAGTCGATTTTAGCAAAGTTCGAGTGGTTTAAAATAACACTTCCAATGTGCGTGATGTCTTGAATGTCACATCCACAAGTAGTGTGAAGTGTGTTTTATATTCGTAGACAAGCATTGTGGACGCACGTTTACTGGTCTCTGAGACAAAACGTATCTCCGAACACGCCGCACACAGTTCGAGCGCCCCAGACAGCCGCCTTAAGAGTTATTTAACTGTAAGTTTTTTTACCCCGTTTGAGGCACGCAATTTTTATTCTGTTTTACGATTACGACTGTTATTTTCCCAGATATAGCTATGTTAAAAGGCTATTTTTACCACTTTTGTAGAGCTCGGTAATAATATTTTTAATCGGCGAACGATATTTCTACAACGTTAGGAACGCAGTTTGCAGTGTTCTTTTCTTTTCGTAGATAAACGTACTGGAAACACGTTTAGTAATTAATTGCACATGACATAACACTTTTCGTTCCACGCTACAGCACATCTCCTGCACCAGGTCCTACTAACTTTTGACTGGTTGACAACAGTGTTGCCAACGAAGAATTAGGGATTTTCGCTGCAACTGCGCTGCATTCTGAACACGAGTATTGAGAGAAGTTGGGTCGTTCCTTGCGGACAGCGGCTGTTGGTCGGCTGGTTTGCTCGGGGTTCTCCCGTTCCTCCCTCCTCGTCATTTATACGTTGTTTCATACTCTCAAGTCACCTCTCACAACGCTGAATGGGTGAACATCGACATGAAAATCCTTTATATTTGGCAGTTACAAAAAAAAAAATCAGCAGTTAGAACGTGACCTCTCATTTCAGAGTATATTTTTTTAATTTTAGTACGTCTGTTTGTTTTCGTTGGTCGTAACATATAAAATTTGTCTTTCTCACGCTATTTTGGCTATAAATACTTCATAGAATGATAGCGGAGAAGCACTAGTAACGTCTATAAAACTATTTTTTTGTAAAATATAAAATAAAAATTTTTTTCACACTAATGGCCCTAAAGTAAAGTGAAAATTGACTAATAATAAAGAAAATGTATAACGCGTCATACTTAACTAGCTGCCCCGCCAGGCGTTCAGTGGCCATTAAATTTTCTGGACGCCCAGTTCTGCCCCCTTTACACAACCCATTTTTTTTTTGCCGAAACTTTGATGGCGCACGCGCGACTCACTAAAGTTTCACCGTAATCAGATGAATGGGTGTAAGAACCAATAGAAGATACACAAATATTAATGTTTATATATTAAATGTTCCACATCACTGTTATATTCGAAGATAGCGTGAGGTTCTTGTCGCCAGACCGTTGCTCGTGTAGGCTACAGGTGACTTGTTGCAGCGGATCGAAGCTATCCACGAGATATCTCGTGCCATCAACACTGCGTGCTGCAGCCCATTACCAGCCAATCCTGCAGTGTAATTACGTGATTATTCCTGGGAGGAACTGTGACCATCTGTCGCGCCTTGCTAGTCCTTCGTTTCAGTAGCTTATTACTACAGTCGCTGGCATAGAAACCTCACAAAATGACCACCAGTTAAAACGTACAAGAGAACAGAACACACAAAAACCTGAGGAAGCTGTTGTAAACAAACAAAGTGGAAGCAATGCACTATTAAATCGAGATGATCTTTGAAAGAACTGTGCAATGGGAGTGCATGACTAGATTCAGTTTCTTGGACGTACTCCATTGCAAATTGAATGACTGTCAAAGAAAACTAAACAAATAAAAGAAAACCATAAAATAAACAAAGTCAGCAAGATACATACACAACATGAAATTCCAAAATGGAATCGGGTCAAATAAAAACAAGGAACAAACAGATAATAAATGAAAATAATAACAAATAAAATAAAAAACCAAGTAACATGCGACACAACGATGAGACGAAACAACAAACACAGTAGATATCAGACACGAACAGAAAAATAACAAAAGGACACAACAAATAGACGTGACAAAACGCAACAGATAATACATATACAGAAAGACAAACGACACAATGAAGAGACGAAATAAAACACAGTAGTTTTCCAGACAGTTCCTTGTTTTTTATTTTACCCGATTCCTTTTTGGAATTTCATGTTATGTATGTATCTTGCTGACTAAAGCATACTCTGCTTATTTTGTGGTTTTCTTTTATTTGTTTAGTTTTCGATGACAGTCATTCAATTTGCAATTGAGTACGTCCAAGAAGCTGAATCTAGATTAAATCTAGGCTGGGCTACCTTATGCACTGGCAAAGAAACATCATTATTTAAACAACTAAATAAACTTGCTCGCAATAAACTGTTGTCTCCAGAGGAAAATATATTAAATGAGAACTAACAGATTTGTGGTAGCTTAAAATAATTATATTAATTTTCGTTATGAAATAGAATACTAAAGATTTTACTTTCTTTTCTTTTCAAATAAAATTCACAAAAATATAATTGACATCAATGAGTAGTCCATTAGTACTGAAGCGGTACTCAAATTATCAAAGCCTAAATCTTGCGGGCAGTGTTAAATGTATATAATAAACTGATAATTAATTATTCTGTTATTCACAAAAATAATAATACATGCCCATTCTGTAGGCTAAATGAACACCATACGTTCGAACGAATGATGTAATCAATTAATAAAAACAAAAGGTTAACGGAAATGGATGCATCCGTAGGGCCTTAAAATTATTATATTGGCATTAAAATAATTCATTAAAGCCATATAAATCTTAATTTTAAAAAAGCTATTAGTTCATAGATAACGCTAGGTCTACAAATGTAGTTGCGGCTTATCTGACCAATCCCGCAGTAGTTGAATTCAGAACACCGGGATGGCTTCAAAGTTCACAGTTGCAGCGATAAACCGAACGAGGCGAAAAGTTAATGAAATGGCCTAAGATAGGCCAGAATGACTGGATAGCAGAAGTAGAGACTAACAGATCTACTCGAGAGAATTGAAGTAGGCTCGGGTCGAGAATGGGTCAGCTCGTGAATAGGCCGGGGCGTAAACCTTCGCTACACAGACGTTAACAAAAAACATTTGCGATGATTACATTTAAATAGGACATACTTCTTGTATGAAAATTACTCCCCATACGATGGTGAAGAAAATCATTCTGACGAAATCACACACGAAACAACCAGAGTTAAAGACAAAAAATCTTGGCTGACTTGTTGCCATTATTTACTTTTTTTATACATAATGTAGCAAAATCTATTTTAACGTAGTAAAACTGTAGTGCTACTACGTTAAAATAGATTTTGCTACATTATATAAAACAAGTAAATAATGGCAACAAATCTGCTAAAAAGGCAGGAACAGCATGAAAACTGCTATTGACTATGCGATGGCTGACGACGGAAGTGTTAAGAGAAGCGACAAGAAACGCTGTAGAAACATCGAACAAACGAGCATCGAAAGTGGTCGGCAACAATACCAACATCGGCAAAGTGCGCCTCAAATCACAGTAGCATGCGCCAATCACGTTATCAGAATCACTCAATTTCATTGGAATCCTGCTGTGAAATACAGAGATCGCGCGCCGCAACGGCAGCAGCACGTGGTATGAAGACGGAGCAGCTTACATCCGGCTAAAGGGGGGGGGGGGTTATGTATTATATATCGATATTTTTTCCTTCTGGCTACGTTGCTGTATTTGTTGACTAGACTGACTGCCTTTCAAAAGTGTGTGAGAGAGAAAGAGAGAGATATTTGTTCAGCGAGCGCTTTAGGCCTAGCTATCTAGTTTTGCAGTCGTTTCAGAAATGTTTTTTTTTTAAACGCGAACTAACACATATATCAAAAATTCGTGTTACAATTTAAACACTTACATAATATTTGTAGCTGAATTTTTCTGTTATAATACATTAAACGGAATTTGGAATTTTAGATTTTCGCCCCTGAAATATTAATTTTGTTGTCAAAATAAGCCAAAATGAAGCAAAATAAATTTCTGCTAGCAAATGGTACATTATTTTAAAAAAAAAGCTCTCCCAAAATGTATGACTGTACACGGTCTAAAAATTTTTCAAACATTTGGTTAAAAAAAATTCGAGTTATTTGCAATGAAATAAATGATGGCGCATGGCCTTAACGTGAGGTCTTTAGCGCTGTTGTGCGGTGACATGAAGAGAGTATGGATCAGCACCGGAACGAAGAGTCGGGAAAAACGGGAGATTGCCGAGAAAACCCGCCGACCGTTATCCCCGGGATTAGAACCCAAATCACCTTGGTGGGAGGTGAATGCTCCAGTCATTGCGCCTATCGTGGCTCCCGCCTTCCAAAAGTGGCGACTTGAGTGTGAGCAGCATGAAGGTAGTGTTGTTTATGTGCAGGGGTTTCACATCACAGCCTGTCTACATAGCATTGACCTGGCGAAAGGTTGTGGAAGGGGGATACTGTAGTTCGTATCCACAGGATTATCTTACTCTCTGCTCCCACTTTGTCGTTTTTTTTTTACCATAAAGTATTTTCTACACAGTAGTTTTTAAATCACATTCACATTGCACAACGCGTATTCAATGTATCCTGTATATACATAGTATGATGCAATATTTAGCCGCGTTGAAAAGTAAAAATCTGGGGCCAGTGTGAAATAGAGAATGTAATTAGTTGACATGACTGCAGTTTATTCTTACGAAACAATTTTAGCTGGCGTAGTTTTCTCGTAACGGTGCGTCAAAGTCTAAATTTACATGTTCTGCTGCCATGGAAACCAATTTGTCTTACGTACGTGAAATAATTCACAGTGAACTAACAGACTATGGGCTACGTAATAAAACATTTTTAAAAAATTCCGCGAACTGGTTTTGTATTTAAAAAAAAATTGCTGAATTTGCAATAAGTTCCCTGTATTTTTTGCGATTTTTTAAATTAAAAATTTTACGTTGTGTTTTTTTTTTATGTTTTATTGTTGCATAGCTCATTACTCTGACACCTCGTTATTAGACAACTACGCCAGCTAAAATTGTTTCGCAAAAGTAAAATGTACTCACAAGTATCGTCTGCAAAACTAAATATATTTAATAAAAATATAAAATTATGACTATATCGCACTTGAAGACTGTTAAAGGTAGCGTGTTGTTTACGTGTAGGGGTTGCACTGCACAGCTGTGAGATGTCGTGTTAGGTTGTGTTAGGGGTGGATGCTGCAGTGTATCAGCAGTTCGGGTGTCCGCCCCCCAGTACACGTGTCCCCAGGGAGACGTACGTCAGCGAGCATGTCCTCTGTCTGGAGCCGCAGGTGCTTCATTGGTAGGGAGAGCGTCAGTGCCATTGTGTGTCCCTCACTGTACTGCTTGATTGTCTTCTCTTCTGTCAGCCCTCCTTCCTTCCTGCCTGCCTTCCTGCTTCCGTCATCCATACTTCAATATATTCTTCAGCATTACCGTCTCAATGCAGGCCGAACTATGTAGCATATCGTTCTGCGCAGACCTCTTCGCCTTCTGTTAGTCTCATTTCATACTTGATGTTGCCTTCAAATAAAAAAAAAACGTTCTTTCGTGTTTATTATTTTCGTTTGATCTATCATTGCTAGACGTACGGAACTTTATGAACGACATTCGGGATTTTGAACATGTTTTTTTACCGTAGTAAATTTTTATACCCGAATAATGAAGGTTTGAAATAGACCTTTGCCTAACAACTGATAACTTTCTGCACACACAGTTACAGTGCTATTAAAAAATTAAAAAAAAAAAAAATACCGCCCTTTTGAGCAATTTTTAGACTCTCCCAGAATACCCATTACAATCTTGCATAACGGGCACATATCCAGCTTGCTGTCCATTCAAATTTATAACTTTTGTAAATAAATTTTATTAGAGTTTCATTATTAAAATTCTGGCTGTGTTAAAAAAAAACTCATTAAAACTTGTGGTTTACTAAAGTTATAGCATTGACGAAACGCATATGTTATTCCACCCGGTATAAACGTCTAGACTAGAATATTAACTACTTCGGACGGTTTCCGGTGTAACGGCACCAGCATACAATTGCTACTGACGTCAACAATTCTATCGGAATATAGTTGAACTTTTAGAAATTACATTGAAACAATAATTATGATGAGAACTGTATGTCAAAATTGTTGATACTACTTCCGCAAAGTAAACATATTATAAATTACTCTAGGAACTCTCAACAAAAAGTAATGTATGTATATTGTGGTGTAGGCTGCTGCTTGTCTTCGTGTAAACAATTGACTATGCAACTTAAAAGAAAATTCACACATAAGACTTATTACGCAAACCAAAATTTATTTTTCTGAAAAATATGAGAGAGTAACACACATTTATTCCCACACAGTGCAAATAAACCCAGCTATTTTTAAGAGTGATTATCGTTCGTTGTAATATAAAGAAGATAATTCGCAGATAATAGACGGAAGCAATGACTGAACTGGAAGGCGAGTTGGGGAGTATTTGAGAAAAATATCGACGGTGCAACGGTAATACGTTGGACTAGCATTCGGGAGGACCTGATTCGATTCTCGGCTGCGGACATGTAGATTTAGTTTTCTGTAAACGCTGGCGTGGCCGGTTCCTCTCCTTGTTCCTGTCGTTGTACAAGATAGTGCGTCACCGTATGTAGTGACCTTGTTGTCGACAAGACATGACGCGTACTACGGTACCTCGCCCGGCATGTGGTCAGCATGGAAGGGAACCTGCGACCTCGGGAACTGTGCGTGTGACGGACATACATGGCGACGCTATGACCCACCCGGGGAGCCTGTCTGCCGCGAGTATGTGCCGTTACTGGCGTCTGTCTGCAGTCCAGGAGCGACGTCTGCCCTCTAGCTAGCGTCGCCGTGGTAGTCTTCCTTACTAGCCTAGTACACGCTGGTCACCATCAAGATACCACTTCTGCTGACCTGCCCAGGGGGCTGTCACTGGATAGGGCAAATGCTTCTCTTATTGACGACTAACGATTCCGGTTGTACCAACATCAGCATGTGATTCAAAGTTGGAAGTATTGTTTTGCAATTTAAGCATTTTAACGATATTAATGCTGTTGTAAATGAAATGGAAGTTACTTTTTGAAATTGAAGGTTTTTAAAGTGTTTCGTAAATAGAGAAAATTCTCCAACGATTATTTATGGCGTTCAGTTGGACTTCCTGACTAAACATTACACTGCCGTCGTTGGTCAAACTTGTGAAAGCCGTTACAAATTTTAAATTAGACGAGAGTAATCATGATTTTAATTTTGAAATGTTAAAACAAAAGTATAGTTAGTGCGACGTTTAATTGAGTAAAATTACTTATTATGTTCAATTTATAAGATGTGATAACCATTAATTCGCGTACCGGTAATAAAAATGCGAAGGTTTTTCGTTCCTTTACAAAGTTCAGACATGTTAGACAAAATTTTTACAGTATAATATATAGTTTCAAAAAAATATTTAACAGACCATTCTAATGAAAAGATGAATATTAAAAAAAAACGTTAAGATTACTTATATACTGATCATAGCTTTGAGCCATCAGATCTGTACGGATAGTCGAGTGGTAAAGGGCATGTGGTAAGTACAAGTATTTGAGTTCGAATCCGCACCCCGCCGAGATAATTTTTTTTTTTTTCGTTGTCGTACAAATTAACAAGTCACAATGACAATTTACACACACTTTTAATATACGGCATCGCCTTTACCAATACTTTTATTTCCACCAACGACGAGATTGCGATACTAGCACACTCTTGCAGCTAACGATATAAACAAACATGGCCAATGCACGCCACGTTTCGGATGGAATTTCATGCTGCGTG
>PNEQ01036115.1:0-19710 GCA_003012365.1 Medauroidea extradentata | reverse complement strand
TAAGTTTGCTGTACCAAATACGTTTCCGTGAAACCTTTACCCACTGAAACTTTGTAATAGCAATAAAGTTCCAGTGAATATGTTGAAAATATGTAATTGAGGGCACCGTCACCAATGGATGTACACAGGGTAAATAAGATGTTTTTCATTCGATTCACCTCTTACCTTAGGTGTCTGTAACTACCCCACAGCGTCAAATAGGCAGGGCTATAAGTAAGGCCCAGGAGTAGTCGCTGTTAGTGGCACGGACAAACTTAAGACTGCTTTTCGCGTGGACAGCTATAGCTACTAATTCTGCTGCAGAGTTAGTTCAACTAGCCGCTTGGACACTCTAACATTTGATGACTGAAGTACCAATCTTGAGTACATATAGGTTCTTCAATTAAAGTAAATATTACCAGAAGTTGCGAATAATACTCGCGAGCAAAGCCGCGGGGGACTGCTAGTTTCGCATAAAGTTGAAAATTTTAATTTACATTCGGTCTAAATGCACAAAAAAAAAACTATTACTGCATGCAGTAAATGTCTAACAATATTTTGAACTCAATAGTAAAAATTATTTATTTTCCGCTCCTTATAAAAACCGACACAAGAGCTTTGATTTTTATTTCATGGAAGCACATTCTAAATAAGTCCTTAATCACCGACTGACGGTTAATTGCAAACTGCAAAGTTCAAGTAAGTTGTTTGGGTATCATTATTTTCACTATAGATAGAGGCACGATTATTTTGAGTATTGACTCTAGGTCAGGTTGAACGTCAATAACGTATACTTCACTCATACTTATGTGATTAGACGAAAGTGGTTTTAACACACATTTGACGACTGCAAGCCAGTTATAAATAAGAAAACAAATCGTAGGGATATCACGTGCTACACGTTTGTACTATCAAAAGCCAGTGAATATTCGGCTTCAGCCGGTACACGTATAGAACTGAGAAGTCTAGGCTGTTGCCAGATGAATACGTGAAATACTCGTGCCTGTAACTATAAAAATTAATTTACTGAATATGCCAAAACCATGCAGAAATCAATAACCGTACCATTTGAAGATCTTACGGCTGAAGTGTTGCAGTTAAGCAGTTAAATAAAACGTATTATTTAATTAAATTATTTTATATACTGAAGTGTTTTCGAAATATTTTGGCATCAACAATTCTTTGGCTTAAGCTGTATCTTGCAAGTTGCGGAGACTAATTTTTAATTTGTACAGACATCGACCAATCACAAAACACAGGTCCATACATTCAGGGATCAGTTTAATCACCAAGAAGACATTCAGTACATTGTGCTCTGACGTACATCACTGGTAATATGTTTCCGTCGCGTGAAACACGTCCACGACCCTGGAGCGGTGAAAGAGAGCTTCAAGGGCGCGGTCTACATCAGTTTTCAACGTCCATTTATATGTTTATATTTGCATCAGATTTTTGTTTTTTTTTTTGTTTTAGACATATCTTCTCCTTAGGAAATTTTTGTATCTCTCATAGTTTTTGAATGATGACTCGTAGACGTCAAAATTTGCACTTTGCGGATTTATGTACGCCACTAAAACCAATTGACATACCAAACTGAAAAAAATTCACATTGTATAACAATGCCGTAGGCTACGACTAATCATATAAAAACAAAAATATATGCATTTTTTAGCATCTAAAAAATCGTTGAAATTTTTAATTTTCATTTCAAAATTCAGCATTTTTAATTAAATACAAAAATATTTAATTTTTTTATATGTGACAATTGTAGCCTACAACATTGTTATACACTGTGAATTTTTTTCGGTTTGGTATGTCAGTTGGTTTTAGTGGCGTACATAAATCCCTAAAGTGCAAATTTTGACGTTTACGAGTCATCATGCAAAAACTATGAGAGATAAAAAAAATTCCTATGAGCAAAATTTAGTCATAATTTAAGTCTAAAATAGGAAAAAATATCTGGTACAAATATAAAAATAAGAAAAGACGTTAAAAATTGATGTAGAACCGCGCCTCTAAGGGTCTGTACTCAGGTTCCTACATGTATAGCTTTGTAACTTTGTTGTAACTAACTTTAACTACGTATTCTGAATTTGTCGAGACAAACTACAACATGGCTGTAGCTAATTGTTTGAAGAAGTTTCCTTTTTATTGATAAATTAGCTAAAATCTTTATACCGCTTGTTTCGAAAAATTACGTTACATAGTAAAACCAATTAACAACAAAGCTACATAACAATTTGACACAACCGGCTCTCGTCTGGGTAAAAATAAATATATGGAAAGCAGAGAAACTCGGGTCGATGCATTTGAACGGAAGTAAATCAACACTCTTCATTTGAGATTTCACGGCTCGGTAATCCACTTAGGATACGCTACAATGCAGACTTATCAACACCCCTGCAATATCTTACTGAATAGCTCACTGGTTTTTAGACACGCCATGGATCGAGATGATTACAACCACGAATTTATGGCGATAAGATTTTTGCACCATATGTCTTGTGCACGTCTGCAACTCTGCTACATCGTGTGTGATCGGTACCGACCTACAAAGTTTGCGTTATCAATTGGTAGCAGACTAAACTTCACTTTCCTACAAGAGCACGATCTGCGATTCAAATGGCCACGAACTTTTATGAGTTGCCATTGACGTGTGTTACGTCTTTACAGAGATTGGCCTCTCTACCGTGTAAGTATTCTCCGCGGCAAGGGACAATATCGGCCAGCGGGAGCCGTCGAGCAAGCGTATAGTAACTTGGGAGTGAGTCGGTCAGCTATCAGAAAATAATGCGAATTATGCATTTCTCTAGCTATTGAATTATTCTACGCTCACATGCCTTGGCAAATCACAGACGTACGGAGTCATAATAACCTTATGATGATTGGTGTAGTCAAATGAGAGATTTGTCTCAACAAAGACACGCCGTTAATAATCATGAAGCAAAGCTGCAGATGTGAACGTGAGACACTTAAATAAAGTGGCGCAAAAATATTTTTGCGGAAAAATCGTGGCCCTAGAGATGATGGTTTTTTGGGGAAAACTTGACTGTTTGCACGTTCAGTTTACTAGAAGATTACTGGCTTTCGCTTGTACGTGGAGCTGTTACCCTATTTGACTGAACCAACAACTATGCATACATTTTTTGCTTAATTATTATTAACAAGGTGTCAGATAGTATGCTGATTGTGAAAGCAACGCAAACGTAAAGGACATTGGATTCTAACTTGTCCCTAAAACACTAAGTAGGTTTTTCAGGGATCTAGTCATCGCTAGGCGTTCATACGTTTGTCAAAATATTTCTTCGCAAATTAGATTTCAGTAACTGATATTAACATGTTTAATATATATATATATATATATATATATATATATATGTTCGTATGTATGTATGTATGTATGTATGTATGTATGTATGTATGTATGTATGTATGAAGAGCAGAAGTTCCCAACGTTCTAAGTGCCGAAAAGTAAATGTTTCAGGAGCAATAAAAAACAAATAGCTTAGAAGCTTATGGACTTATAACAATGTTATCTTTGACCTCCTGTAAAATCCAAACAAATGGTGGGAAGCACTTAAAACATATTGAGGTTGTCGACATTGGCATATAGAACCATTTCCTGGGAAAAAGTAGTCTAATTTTCACAAAAAGTGGCACTTAAAACGTTTGGAACTTCTGCTCTTGTATGTATGTATATACTTATATATATATATATATATATATATATATATATATATATATATATATATATATATACACACACACACACTTATCCTTGTACTACTAGCCACATGTCTTGTTGATTAAAAGTTTCTTATTTGACTGGGTCTTATTAGTACAAGGTAATACCTATGACATAAAACTGACTGTTATTCGTACGTAGACCTAAAGGGGGAGTTTTAGAAAATTTAATTGTATTTCAGTTTTTCAACCATAACTAGAGACCTCAAAAATTCGCGTTTTCTTTTAGGCTCAAGCTAGAACTCCAGCAACTGTAGGTCTATATAACGTTAACAATTGGCCGTTGACTTACTCGACACTTTCTGAGTCAATAATAAAACTGTAGCTGAATACAGGCACATTTCAATGTCAGCCTACACGCCTCTAGCCGTAACATTTGTTCAAGTAGTGTTATCAAAATTTTCTCTTCGACAAATCATAGCGATCATTCCGTTATTATTTATGTCAAGCCGTTTGCCAAGAATATATCCTATGCTTCGTCGAAGAGAAAATTTTGACAATACAATGTGAATTAATGTAATGGCTCAAAAACTGAAATACAATTAAAATACCTATCACTACCCTTAAGGGCGTTCAGGTGGGAAAAAATCACAATTTTATATTTGTATGAAATAGTGATAGTTTTGTAAACATTACTAAACAGTACATATACCTCTAACGAAAAAAAAAAAAAAAAAAAAAAAAAAAAAAAAAAAAAAAAAAAAAAAAAAAAAAAAAAAAAAAAAAAAAAACAGCTCAGCCAGTTATCTTGTAATGGCACTTCAAAGACAAAATTTGCATATTTTTACTTCATACAAAACTTGAAAAGCAGTACATATAATGAAATGGAAAAAATCACATCAAAACTACACGTCACGGTCTACGGCTTGAAGCATATAAAACCCATCATAAAATATTTTTGTGTTTAAAATAAATTTTTAAAAGTAACAAAAACTTTTTCAAATTTTGAAATTTTTTATATGAAATAAATTTTTTTTGTAATGGGTTTTATATGCTACAAGCCATAGACAGTGACACGTAGTTTTCATGTGTTTCTTTTTAATTTCATTATATTAACTGGTTTTCAAGTTTTGTATGAAGTAAAAATATGGAAATTGTGACTTTGAAGTGACATTACGGGAAAACTAGCTGAGATAATATTTTTTTTGTTAGAAGTATATGTACTCTCAAGTAATGTGCACAAAACTAACACTATTTCATACAAATATAAAATTGAAATTTTTTCCCACTTGAACAACCTTAAGACTACGATACACTTCTTCCGTTGTCTTCGCGGTAGTTATTTTTTAAGCCTACACGAGGGCAGATATCAAAATATTTTCTGCAGTTTTGTTTAAAATCTTTTTCACCATATCATCTACTTTTTTCAGTACAGTAAAAATTATGGATTTGGCTAACTATGTAACTTACACAATTTTTGTAAACTGACTAATTAGTAGACACATACTTTATTGTCTAAAAAAACATCTATCTTTAGGGACCTGCAAAATGCGCGTTATAATTTGGTAACAGACTATACTTTCCAGTGTTATATATACACGGTTATAGTCATAAAGGTCTTTAGTAGAAGGCCGCGGCTTTAGATCTGGCAACCCTGCCAGGAAGGGTCATTTTTAACACTTATTCCGTCTCACCAACGGCATTGACTTCACCTGATTCGCCGGTATGTAGGGCAGAATAACGAATCAGGTACAGCCATTACCTTTGGAGAGCTAAAAGAAGTATTAAAATGACCCTTCCTGCCAGGGTTCCCAGATCTAATGCCGCGGCCTTCTACTAAAGATGGCTATGGTTAAAGTGGCCCTTCTTGGCAAGTTTGCCAGATCTAAGGCCGCGGCCTTCTACTAAAGATGGCACTGGCCGTAGCCTATACGTGATGTTAGCTACGTATGTGTCCTCTTTATAGCAGGTTAGTCACTCAAACCTGCAACTTTTAATTACTGGGCAGATTAATTTCATCGGCAGACTACGGCGTTTTTTGCCTATGGGGGAAGTTGGACGAGTATATAACCATTTGCAGTCTAGCCTGATGGAAAGAAATAACTCGAATTTTGCATGACTGTATCTATCGTAGCAATATCATTTTAAACACAACTGCCATACGGATTTGTGATACCTGCTCTCGTTTAAGTTAAAAAATAATTTATTATGAAAGCTTTATACACATGGAACCATTTAAACACGGATAAGATATGCGATCAACAAGGTGATGAATGTTCCATTTACTGTAACGATTACGGCAAGACAAAGTTCTTATTATTACACATGTGCCGAACACCGTTCAACTTGGAGGAAATTAACATTTGATGTCTTATCGTAAAGTAAATACGTTTTAGATAATTCATTTTTAAATAATATAATTTTAAAGTCCAGTCCAAATTTTCTTGCTTTTGAGCTTCACCCACGATGAATATCAGCTCAACCACGGGATTATAATAATTTCGAACTAATTAAGATATAATGAGATACTTAATTAACTTCTAAAATATCTCTTCTCTATTCGTAAATCTATAACAGATTTTTATACGTTATAAGCAAATTTAATAAACTTTAGTAATACAGTAAGTCATATTAAATTTTTTATTAAGTTCACAATCGTGTCTAGGACTATATTCATTGTCGATTTTTTTTACATCAATACGTTTTGTTTTGGGTTTAGTTCGATAAACCGTCAAATTGGGACTTTACGTGACAATAGAAGAAACATTATCAACGAGTACGTACGATTTTTTTTATAAATATTCGATGCCAATATTAAATATTGGATTTATATGCTCTGAACAACATTTAGCAAGACAAAATCACACAAGAATTCTCTTTTACGTAGATACGATTACGGTAGAACATTTAAATACAGTATTACAAGGAATAAGGATAAATAAAGTACATTATTCTGGTCTTAGATGTTTGCTTCGATGGGGAATAATTTATTGCGATTTTCCCGTACACTGCGAAGTTAATATTTAAAGACTGTGAAAAATCGCGAGAAGATTTTTTTGCCAGCATATTATCTGAATCAGTGTAGTGCTTCCTTTCTCCTTGTGTGATTGGAGGGTTGTTACGTGACATGGTGTAGTTGTTTACAAACCAATAACAGACGTACAGTCGTATCTACACCAGAGTTACATCATTGACCATGGCAAATAAGGAATCACTGGTAACGGAAGAAATGAATATGTATCATTGAAGCCCTTGTACCAAGCCAACTTTTCCTGCGAGAAATCACCATCGCTAACAACGTGATCTGTACTAGTCAACAGCTAATGGACGACTTGAAATGAGGCGGAGCTTCAGTCTAGTGTGGGGTACAATTCCTATCTCCATGGATACCGTAACCGAACATAACCTTCATTCAGGCGTTTGGCTTCACATCCAGGATGAGATGTATGTAAAGAAAATTGATTATTTGTTTGTAATTTTACGCTTTTTCAGGTAAACATCGATCTTATGAATTTGCGTTTCTTAACCACGAAATAAAACTAATATTTTTTAAACTTGCGTGCAAGTCTATGAGTGCACATTTTTTTTTTTATTTCTATAAAGACCAACCAACAAATCTGATGTTTGTAAACAATCTTTGTTTCCAACAATACTTCCACCCTGTGGTGTGACGTCAGGGGGCGTGTACTTCATGTCGTCCATTGTAATATACACATATAAACTTGTGAGGAAAGCTTAAAATTAGACCATCTCACAAGCACGAGTCATTACTATAATTTTATCGTGACTTCAATAGCCAATAGTATTACATACAGTAAGGATATCACTAAACTGAGACTAGATTGTGACAGCGTATGCAACTATTCGTAATAACTAAGGCTTTGAAATTTTTGTGAAAATAATTTTACCCAAGTTTGTTTCAGTGCTTTACGTACAGATATGAAATTCTGCTTCATAGTCATTGGCAGCGTGTCTATGTGAAGAGCCGAACATCATTTGTCTCAGCCAATTACAATTAAGTTTATGCAACAACACGCGTATGTGATTTGCAGGTAGAATCTCAAGGCTCGTGGCATTAAACATATCCAATCACTGACCACGAAGCAGAACTGCAGATGTGCACGAAAGGCAATGAAACAAAGTGAGACAAAACTACTTTCGAGATGAACAAGGGTCTCTAGTAAGAGAATTTTTCCCAGGTTTGTTTCAGTACATTACATGCACATCTGTAGCTATGCTGCTTGATTATTTGCAGAGTGTCTATGTGAAGTGTCTCATTTGACTGAGCCTATCACAGTAAGGTTACAACATTACGTGTCTGTAATTTGCGGGTAATGCCCCAAGACAGGCGAGAGTTGACACAGCCAATCACCGACTTTGAATCAGAATCGCAGATATGCTCTAAAGTTACTAAAACAAACTGGGGCAAAATTCTTTTAGCGAAAAGTTCATGGTCCTAATAAAGAAGTTTGTTACGTTATAACTAGAGACGGGGAAAATTCGCGGGTTCACTGACCTGTAGGCTAGACTGCAAGAATGTATGTGAGCTGCAAACAGCATATGTTCATTAGCTGCTCGCTGACAGTCAAATGGGCCTGTATTCAGTTACAACTTTATTATTGGATCATCGACATCAAAGCGGTATTAAATAATTCAACGGCCAATTATTAAAGTAGCGCAAACTTACAGTTGATGGAATTCTAGCTGGTGCCTGAAAGAAATCGCGAAAATTTCAGGTCTTTGGTTATAACTAGGGAAAGGAAAATTTCGCGAATTCAGTTACTTGCATGTTAGAATCCAATTTCCAAATGCACACTCAAGCCCCGGCTATTCTTTCATCGTCTGCTTTTCCAGTGAGTTGCAGTTAGTGGACAAATGGTCGGGGTTTGAGTATATACAGGACTGTATATTCTAACATGCAGGTCACTGAATTCACGAAATTTGCCTGTCCGTAGTTATAGCTAGAGATATGAATAATTCGGGTTTTCGTGCAGTCACAAACTAGACTTCAAGCATCTGTACGATCGCGTAGCTTTCGCAATTGTCCCTCGACTTATTTCACACGTATTTCATGGTGACTTGCCAATAGCAAAGACGGGTCTAACTTCAGACCTACAGCGAGCAGCCTTTGAGCAGATGTTAACTGCTTCAGTAAACATATATTTCTGAAGGCTAGTCTACTACAGGTCATTGAACTCGCGAATTTTTCCCGTCACTAGTTACAACGAAATAAAAACGTCAGAACTGAATACATTACACTGAAGTCTAGCGTCGATTACCTATTGCCGCTATAAATTATCATCCCTAGAGACACTGGAAAATCGCGAAAATATTTAACACAGCCTCCAATAAACTGTAGTATCTCAATATCATGACACGTGTGAACAGTTTTCTGGAAAATGACACACTTTCTGTGTTAAAAGAGTTCTAATTGGGTCTGTTGAAGAGGGACACAGTGCTGCATATAAACGATAGCCAATATAGGTACAAAACCTTAAGTGTTATACATAGCTTGTTGGAGCCTAGCAAACAATCAACTTTTCCCGCGATTTACCAGTGTCTCTAATCATCCCTGTTTAGACTGACAAGTCTACGAAAGGTACACAATGGCTTCAAGAATAATAATAACCAGGGCCAATTACACTCAGACATAAAAAAAATTGTCACTTTCATAACGTGTTCTTGGCGTACTCTAGTGGAGCTTAAATACAAGCAGATCCATTCAAGTGGTATCTCTGTCAGTGAGCAGCCAATGCGCAGCTGGTGTATTTTTTTTAGAAGCTAGTATTAAAGACAGTGAATCCGTGAATCTTTAACGTCCGTAATTATAGCTTGACAAGAGAGAGTGAATAATCGCGTAACCATCAACGCCAAAGAAGTCTCAGAGCGCTCCAACATGTCGTGCCTTATATTATTAGTAGAGACATGCAAAATTCGCGTTATCATTTGGTAGCAGACTAAACTTCACTTTTCTATACATAACAGAGCATAATCTGCGATTCAATTGGCCACGAACTTTTATGTGTTGTCATTTACGTGTGTTACGTCTTAACAGATATTGGCCTCTCTACCGTGTGAGCATTATCCGCAGCAAGTCACGACAATATCGGCCAGCGGGAGACGTCGAACGAACCTATAGTCACTTGGAGTCTAGTCAGCTGTCAGAAAATAACGTGAATTTTGCATGTCTCTAATTATTAGTAGGCCTGGAGACAGGAAAATTTCGCGTGTTCACTGACGTATAGGCTAGCCTGCAAGAACATGTGTGTATTCAAGCAGACATTATCTGCTCACTGGCTGATCGATGACGCAGTAATATGGGCCTGCATTTAGTTGCTTCTATACTATTGTCTATTAGCTAAGAAACTTACAGGAAGTGTCAAATAAGTCACGGGCCAACTGCGAAAGTGGCACGAACATACAGTTGCTGGAATTATAGCTTGGAGCCAAACGAAAATGCGAATTTTTTCAGGTCTCTAACTATTAGACAATAATAACTTGGGTTGGTTCATATGGTTATAAACAAATAACAGATCTAAGTGTCATAGTTACAAAGGATGGTTTATAGCGGGAAAACTTGACTGTTTGCTACGTTTCAACTCACGTTCAGCTTACCAGAAGGTTACTGGCTTTCGCTTTTATGTGGAGCTGTCACCCTATTTGACTATGCCAATAAGAATCCCGCTATTGAAATATTTTATGCTTGTTATTGGTTCGCAGACAACTATGTTGTGTCAGGCGTACATCAGCCAATCATACGTGTTGTACAAAACTACAGTATTTTTCAAGTGTATGTTGGTACAAAACAACTTCGCGATATACCATCATCTCTTGTCATAGCATTCATGTGCCCGGTTTAAAGGTGAAAACACGAATAACGAATACGGATTCATGTATACTACATAAAGAGTCAAATTTCCCAAACGATAAAGCGTGACGATGCAATGCGGCGACCTGCGACACTCATAAGTCACGTGACAGCGTTCAAAGGCCGGCCAGCGGCGCGTTCACCCCGTCGTCGCGAGGGGCGCCTGTATTCAAGGTCGTGGCCGCGCGAAGGGAGAGAGAAGACAGACGTGGGCCGAAGAGAGGAGGCGGGCTGACATGTGCGGGGGTGCGAGACTTACCTGTGTCGTCGTCTTCGGTGGTTCCTGCGAAGAAGCGGAAGCTGGTCTTGAAGCAGGGATACTCGGCCTCGGCGGCGGATGAGCGGAGAAATAACAGGCTGGCTGGGCTTAACACGTAGCGAGAAGCTGTAAGCAGGAGTCCGCCATCACTGACTGCTTGCCCGTCGGCGCCGCGACGGGTCCTCCCTCGTCACTTGGGCGCATGCGCCCCCCCTCAGGGGGGAGGTGAAGCCCCTTCAACCCCCCAGGCTGGTGCGCGCGCAATCAACCCCTCTACACCCGCACACGTCCACAAGATATGCGTAATTGCATTGCAACCCTCTCTCTCTCGCCGTCCTCCGCCGAGGGTTGCTTCGTTTTTTCTCTCTCTCGTCATCGTTCTTCTCGAAGGAGAAAAGAAAGGCGAAAAGGAAAAGGCGGAGGTCTGTAAGAAAAGAAGGGTTGAAGAGGGAGAGGAAATATTTTCGGGGAGGAGTCTGGGAGACGGCGCCAAGGTGTCTGGGATCGCCTTCCCGCCCAACCCCTCCTCCGGGCCTGTTAAACCCGGGGTCTAACGGGGTCGCGGGAAGGTCAGGCGGGGAACAGGCGCAAGGACTTGGGCGGAGGGCGGGACAAGTGAGAATGTCCGAGTGGCCTTCGTGTCAGGTGCGCCCGCCAACT
The DNA here is from genome assembly GCA_003012365.1 of Medauroidea extradentata. Lineage (NCBI taxonomy): Eukaryota > Metazoa > Arthropoda > Insecta > Phasmatodea > Phasmatidae > Medauroidea > Medauroidea extradentata. The sequence continues at coordinate 8,260 of PNEQ01036115.1, read as the reverse complement.
TTCTCCTCCTCACCCTCCCCCTTTACCAACCCAAATACCCCCGCGGCAACACCACCACCCACCCCCTCCGTGTCAGGGAACTCTCAGGCAGTTTAATGGAGCACTGTGCTCGCCCGCACCCACAGAGATGGGGTAAATATTAAGAATAACTACTCATCGTGTACTGGCCAAACTATTAATTTTAGGGCCCAGTTTTGTTTTAAGTTCTTTCTCGAATGTTGTGGCATTCTATTATTACGGATTGAAAACACCTGCAATTATTTCCTTCGGAATTTCGGCAACTCCGACCATGTTTCGTCAGTCTCACAAGAGATATACTATGGTTAGGGCATTGGACTTTCCGCGAAAATAATTTTACCCCAGTTTGTTTCAGCGTCTTATGTACGCATATACAATTATGCATCGTTGTCAGTGAGTGGATGTTTTTAACACTCACGTGTCTTGGGGTTCTACCGGCAAATCACAGACGTGTGGTGTTGCAGTGCCTTATCGTGGTTGGCGCAGTCAAACGAGAGACGTCACTTCACAAAACACACGCTCCCAACAGTTACAAAGCAGAGCTGCACATGTACAAGTAAGGTAATGAGTTGGGACCCTGATTTTCGCGAAAAGAAATTTGCCCCACTTTGTTTCAGTGCCTTACGTACACGTATGTGATTCTGCTTCATGGTTATTGGGAGCGTGTATGTGTGAAGAGTCGTATATCATTTGACTGAGCCAATTACAATAACGTTCCTGCAACAACACCCGTCTGTGATTTGCTGCTAGAATACTAAGGCTCGTGACGGTTAAAATATTCAATCACTGACCACGAAGCAGAACTACATATGTGCACGTAAGGCACTGAAACAAAGTGAGGCAAAATTCTTTTTTCCGAAAATCAGAGGTCCCTAGTAATGAAACAAAGTAGAGCAAAATTCTATCCGCGAAAATCAGGGGTCCCTAGTAATGAGACAAAGTGAGGCAAAATTCTTTTCGCGAAAATTTTACGGTCCTTACTATGGTGCATTATCGTTCCAAAGCCTCGCGCTTCGGTCCTTCCTCACAATTAAGGTGCGTACTTCATCGTCTCTCGATTGCAGCGACTCCGGGTCCTTCCACACTTCGTGGAAACCTCGGCAAGAGTACAATTTTATCCGCGGCCTCACGCGAATGCCTGCAGTGCGACTCGTGGCACATCCACTCTTCGTGGAGGTCTCAACGAGAGGCCCCCTCAACTCTCTAACCGACGCTCTCTCTCTCTCTCTCTCTCTCTCTCTCTCTCTCTCTCTCAAAAACGCCATCTTATGATTTCCCAATCCGACAGCGCCTCGGTAACAGAAGACTGCGGCCAGGGGAGTTTTGTAAACACAAAACTGTAGACGACCGGCGGAGCAACGCACAAACCAGCTGCTTGAATGTCCATTACTTCGGGGAAATAATTGGGACTGTTTTCGCATGGGAAATCGTAATTGCAGCAAGGATGGCTCCACTTTTAACGTCATAAGGGACCAATCAAAAGGCTGGAAAAAGGTGGCAAGAGGTGGGGGCGCGAAGAGTGGTGGAAGGCTACCGACGAGAGGCACGAGGAGTCTCTCTAGAGCGACGACGGGACCAAGAGGTCCTGGTTCGATACCACCGTGGACCCAGCCGACGTGGACTTCACCTACTGCGACCACGGCGTCCGGCACTCTGGTGAGTATTAAGGGAGCTGTCTACCGCAATTTTCATCTCCATGATTTTATTTTTGTATGTGTACCAGTTATTATTTTCTAGTTTTAGACACAAAATGTGACAAATTTTTTTTCTCTCATAAATTTTTTATCTCGCATAGTTTTTGCGTAATGGCTCGTTAAAGCCATAATTAACATGTTTCCGTTTTAAGGACGAACTAAATTCAACTCGCTTACCAAATTGAAAAATTTCACAATGAATACCGATGTTGTAGGCTACAAATTCAGCTGTGTTAGACCGCAAAATAAAATATTTTTGTATTTAAAATAAAATTATTGAATTTTTCCTATTTTTATTTTAAATTTCAGCATTTTTATCCAAATACAAAAATAACAATTCTTTGTTTTAATGCACGCAACATTGTAGCCTGCAACGTCTTTATCCACTGAGAATTTTTTTCAGTTCCTGACCTTTAACTCCTGTCTCGCCCTACCTGTATACCCTTCCTTATAACATTCTTTTATACTGTGTTTATGTATTAGTCTTCCTAGTAGTTATTAAACAGTGTTACCTCCTACTTGATCTATGTTCTTACCTTTACCTTCCTGTCTAATTGTGTTTCCTTAGTTATCGAGCCATGAGCGAGAGGCCATAAAGGATTAAATTAGAACAGGCCCCTTAAAATGCCAACCAATCGCAGTTCTCGAAGGTGGCTGGTCTTAACAAACCCGGACTTTCCCCCGTATAAATTTCCTATACATTTTCCAAATTATTTACACAATTTGATCAATATGTGACAATCAATAACAAAATTAGTATGAAATTGTCAGAAGTTTGTTTTCTTTTCGTACGTTGGCACAATGGGCACACATGAAATATTTTCGCAGAAAAAACCTATTTACAAGCACACTGCAACACATTTGAAGCGTGGGGTATGCGGCCGCCTTAAGTTCTCGGGCTAGCTAGCATCCCATGCATGTTTACAACTTCCATTTTCCCTACTGCATGAAGGTTTAACTAGCATTGACACAATTAAAAAATCCTTTACTAATCCTGCACTTCAAGTCAGTATGCAAAACTGAACTGAATATAAATGTCATAAAACAGATTATTGTATTGGGTATGACTAAACAAACAAGTCTTATTACTATGCAATTTCATCTGGCTCTCTACGACTATTGTAATACAATCCACGGTATTTACGATGTACTTGTTTCTACTTCACTTTTAAGGATTAAAATGTCTGTAACGGTTTATCGATGAAAAAAAATTTTTCCGTGGTTACAAGTAGTCCTACATAACAAATTCGTTAGGTTAATATAGGTAAGGTTAAGTTAGGTTATATTAGGTTAGGTAACCCAAACTAATATTAGGTTAAATGAGCTTAAAATTAATTTAACGAGAAAAAAATTCGCAGGACAACTTGTAACCACCATAGCAACCTTTTTCATCAGTAACCTATACCTCTAAACCTCTAAAAACTATAGTTTGACCGGTACACGATGAGTTGCTATTCTTAATATTGTTGCGTGCCGCGATTGTCTGGCTGGGCGGTGTAGTACGATACTGTGGTGGCGGAGGTAGGGCACCCCTCTTCCCACCCACTCCTCGGCGCCGTGGCTGTCAGGCAGGGCGGCGAAAAAGACAAGAAAATAGACAGTGTTAACGAAAACGTAGACAATAAAATAGACAGTGTTAACGAAAACGTAGACAAGAAAATAGACAGTGTTAACGAAAATGTAGACAAGAAAATAGACAGTGTTGATAGGAAAATTGACAGTGTTAATGAGAATGTCGATAGGAAAATAGAAAGTGTTAATGAGAATGTAGACAAGAAGATAGAGGGAATAAGTGAGCTAGTGCATACGAAAATAGAGTACATGGACAAGGAAACTGAAAGTGTTTCTCAAATGGTGGACCTAAAAATTGACAATGTCAGTGAATTGGTGGACCATAGAATTGACAGTGTTAAAGAAAATGTCGAAAAGAAAATCGGAAGTGTGAAAGACGACCTGCAGAAAGAGGTGAGTGTCTTAAGGATCGAATGGGAGAAATTTCTACAGCGACAGGTAGGTGGTCAGCCATCGGAGTGTCGGGATAGTGGCCCGACGAAGCCAGAGTCGAGACATCAGGGTAACGACGAGAGGTGCTCTGCGATGTCAGGATCGGCGGTAGGAATACCACAGCACATGAATACAGCTGAGGTTGCCATGCCTGGGGCTGGAAAGGGTATTACACTCAAGCCTGCCCCTTATGATGGTCAAACCCCATGGCGTGAATATCAGCACCAATATGTAATTGTTACAACCCTGAATGGTTGGACAGAAGAGCAGCGTGCCTACTACCTGGCAGCAGTGTTAAGTGGCCCTGCAATCAGTACACTCCAATATTTGCCTGAACGACATCACTTGGAGTATTCTACATTAGTCTCTGCTCTGGAGCTGCGCTATTTACGACATGCCCACCATGCCCAACTTCGAAGCTGTAGCCAGCGACCTTGGGAGTCACTTCAGGAACTTTGGCAAGTATTGTGAGATTAGCCCATCTGTAACTTCAGGAGTGTCCAGAGGAGGCGCGAGATGTGCTTGCCATTGTGTTCTTTGTTGATGCCATTGCAGACTTGGAGGTGCGACAAGCAGTATGCCTGGCAGCACCTCGTACCATGCAAGATGATCCAGCCCGTGCACTGGAAGTCGAGTCGGCAAGGCAGGTGCCAGCGAATCGACGTGTGGTGCGAGCAGCGAAAATAACATGCGAAGAAGAGGGGAACAGCATCGAGAATACCCTGAAGGAAATTAAGACAGCAATTAGCGTCATTTCCAGCAGAGTTGGTGCTTTAGGACACCGCCCTCGACCAGGAAAGCAGCCAGAGTGCTGGGAGTGTGGACGACCTGGACACCTGAGAGCCCAGTGTCAGCAGTATCAGCGAAGGAACCAAGACCCAGAACCAGGTGAGACCAAAAAATTAGTTCGAAAATTCGGGAAACATGTAAACAATGGTCTTGAGGGGCGAAGGTCGGTGATTGCTGAAGGTAAGGCCCCACAATTCCTTCGAGTACGTTCGGCGAAACAGGAAGTTGATGCATTGCTGGTAGAGGGCAGCCTGGATGATGTGCCCTGTCAGAAGGTTGTAGATACTGGGGCGACCATTACTGTGGTCAGGCCAGAGATCATTAGGCCTTTCCCCCAGCAATCACATGATTAAAGTACTAGAGTGTGCATATTAACCACTGTAACTGGTGAGACAACACTAGTGAAAGGGAAGAAGCGTGTGCAACTAAAATTGAGTGAACTAGAGTTAGAACATGAAGTATACATAGTGGATATTGCAGATGCATGTTTACTGGGACTAGATATTCTGCGCAAACTAGGATGCTGCATTGACACTCGACTGGGGGTCTTGAAGGTAGGTGAAATCGAGTTGGTACTGATACCACGACCAGAATTATAGTCGCCAGTCAGCTGCCCGGTAGTTTGTTGTCAGGCCACTGTGTTGCCCGCTTCTAACGAAATTGTGATACCAGGGCGCTGTATAGGACAGTTTGTAAGGCGCCTAGGATTAATCGAGCCTATGAGAAGAGGGGGTAACCTCCCTGATGGAGTACTTGTAGCCATGACTTTGGTTTCATCAAGATCAAATAATTTCCCTGTTAGAATGATGAACTTGACTGACAAGGCAATTCGTCTTGAGGAGGAGGCAACGATTGGCTTGTGTAAGCAGATTTCCCAGATAAACACCACTAAGTCTAAGGTCTTAAGGGAGGATCTTGTGAAGCATACTCTGCCAGAACCACTTACAGAACTCCTGAAGAGGACAAAGGAAAACCTGAACTGGAGACAAGAGAATGCTGTTGCAGAACTCTTAATAAAGAATCAAAATGCTTTTTCATGTGGTCCACACGATCTTGGTAGGACATCTGTAGCATGTCACCATATTAATATAGGAGAGGGCAGACCTATCAAGCAACCCCCTAGACGTCTACCGCTTGCTTCACACGAGGCAGTTGATGACATTCTGAAGGGAATGAAGGATCTGGATGTGATAGAGCCATCGAACAGCCCCTGGTCATCTCCAGTTGTTTTAGTCAGGAAGAAAGATGGCTCAACAAGATTTTGTGTAGATTACCGGCAGCTGAATGATGTGACCAGGAAAGACTCCTACCCATTTCCTCGGATAGATGACACTCTGCGTAGCCTGGCTGGATCCCAGTGGTTCTCAACCTTGGACATGAAAAGCGGTTACTGGTAATGTGAAGTGGCCCCGAAAGATAGAGAGAAGACTGCCTTTTCTGTACAAGGGAAAGTAACTTGGCAATTCAAGGTCATGCCTTTTGGACTGTGAAATGCTCCAGCAATATTTGAACGACTTATGGACTTTGGATATTTGTCAGATTTATTTAGATGACATTGTGGTTACAGGGAAGATATTTGATGAACACCTGACACATCTTGATTCAGTGCTTCAGAGGATAACAGCAGTTAATTTGAAGCTAGTTCCCAAAAAGTGAAATTTGTTCCAAAGGAAAGTGAAATTTTTGGAACATGTAGTGTCGGCTGAAGGGATAGAAACAGATCCAGAAAATACGAAAACAATTAGAGATTGGCCACGTCCAACTGATCGGACTCAAGTAAGAAATTTTCCTGGCCTGTGGGCTTACTATCGGTGTTTTGTGCATGGATTCGCCACAATAGCAAAGCCATTACATGAGTTGACTGAGCCTAAAAGAAAATTCTTCTGGACCCCCGATTGTGAATCCTCATTCAGAAAATTAAAGGAAATTTTGGTTTCACCTCCTGTCCTAGGTTATCCTAGTAGTGATGGACAGTTAATTTTAGACACTGATGCAAGCGATGTGGGGATTGGTGCTGAGTTGTCACAGATCCAGGATGGAAAAGAGAGGCCATTAGAGTATTTCAGCAAAGTGTTACATTGGCGTGAAATAAATTACTGTGTAACTCGCATGGAGCTCCTGGCAATGGTCAAGTCTATTTCACATTTTCACCATTACTTATATGGAAGGCATTTTATTCTACGAACAGATCATGCATTATTACGTTGGTTACTGTACTTCAAAAACCCAGAAGGACAGATAGTTAGGTGGATGCAGCACCTTTAAGAGTACTATTTTGAAATACAGCACAGACCTGGCGCTTACACAACAATGTTGATGCACTGTCCAGGAGGCCATGCAAGCCATTGTGCTTTCATTTTGATCGCCAAGAAGGGAAGGCTGGGAAGACACCAACTGCTCTGATAACAAGAATCCAAGAGTTCACAACTGGCAATGAACCTTCTCCCTGCAGCGATGAAAAGATTGGCGAAGATCAGAGAAAGGACCCTGCTCTTGAGCCAATACTAGAACGGAAGGAAAAAGGCCAGTGCCCAGAGTGGGCCGATTTATCTGATCAAAGTACTACAACTAAAGCATACTGGGCACAATGGGATTCTCTAGCTCTGAGAAATGGTATCCTGTACCAGAACTGGGAAAGTGCAGATGGAAAAGAAATACGCCTACAGCTGGTACTCCCAGAAATTAGAGTTCCAGAGGTGCTGAAGGAACTTCATATTTCAGCAGCTGGAGGACATTTTGGAGTTAATAAGACTCTCAACAAAGTTAGATTGCGATACTATTGGCTACATTGCAGGGAAGATGTCGAGAGGTGGTGCCGAACATGTGATGCTTGTACAGCTAGAAAGGGACCAAGAACTAGAGGGCGTGGTCATCTTCAGAAGTACATTGTCGGAGCCCCGTTCGAGAGGATGGCAGTAGATATTTTGAGTCCCTTGCCAGTGACTGAGAGGAAGAATCGGTGGTGCAAGACTACTTCACCAAGTGGCCTGAAGTCTTACCAATACCTAACCAAGAGGCAAGCACAGTGGCCGATGCTTTAGTGGAGCATGTATTCTCAAGGTTTGGAGTGCCACTCGAACTTCACTCCGACCAGAAGCCAAGTTATTCCAGGAAGTGACCAAAATATTGGGAATGAAGAAGACACGGACTACTCCTTTGCATCCTCAGTCGGATGGGATGGTCGAGCGGTTAAATCGTACCTTAGAACAGTATCTGTCCATTTTTGTAGCCGACAATCAAAAGGACTGGGACTCCAAGGTGCACCTGTTTCTCCTTGCATATCGGTCGGCTGTCTATGAAGCCACAAGGGTAACACCTTCGAAGATGCTGTTAGGGCGAGAGCTTCGTCTTCCAAGTGATCTACTGTTTGGAAGGCCAACAGAAGAAGAACAGCCTGCTTCACCGATGGTCGATGGTGTATGCTGACGAACTGCATCGCAAATTGAGCACAGTCCATGACTTCGCTCGGCAACATTTAAGAGTCAACACCGACCAGATGAAAACGAGGTATGATCGGAAGGTACCTAAAAAGACATTTCAAGAAGGACAGCTGGTCTGGCTGTATAACCCACAACGACGGAAAGGATACTGTCCGAAACTACAGAAATGCTGGGAAGGCCCTTACCAGATTGCCAAGAAGATAAATGATGTGGTCTTCCGGATAGTTCGCAAGGGCTCTCGGACAAGAAAACCCAAGGTTGTGCATATTGACAGACTGGCTCTCTATGATGGACCAGAGTCTGTTGTGTCTGCTC
>PNEQ01036114.1:0-19707 GCA_003012365.1 Medauroidea extradentata | reverse complement strand
GTTAAAACGATACCAGACACGATACCTCTGTGATAATATTAGTAATAGTCATATTTTATAGTGTTTTATACTGGCCTATCATAGGATCCCACAGACCCCTCACAATCAATACTGAATTTAAAATGGATGACAATATGTTACATATGACAATAAAGGCCCCTTCATTAAAATTAATCATCACAATTAACCTAAACCGCATTAATTTATATATATAAAAGTATCAATAAAATAGGACCGTCACAAAATGTTATTTCGTTTAAAAACAGTATTAAATTTTTGATATTAACAAAAATTTGGTATGTTACTATACTGTGACACAACAGTACGAAACGTCGAATAGACTTTAAACTTGGGCAATTGTTCGTGAACAGCATATACATATTCCTAGAATTTTTTTTTTTTTTTTTTTTTTTCAAATTTTATTTCATTTTGATTTTGTCACTTTTGGCAGTAAACCGACGATATATCATCTCACTAATCTTAGGTTTGGGGCACCAAATACGTTTCCGCGAAACCTTTACCCTCTGAAACTTTGAAATGTCAATAAAGTTAAAGTGAATATTCTGAAAAAAATATAATTTAGGGCACCGTCACCAATGGTTGTGCACAGGGTAAACAGATGTTTCTCATTCGATTAACCTCTTACCTTAGGTGTCTGTAATCACTCCACAACGTCAAATAGGCAGGGCTATAAATAAGGCCCAGGCGAAGTCGCTGTTAGTGGCAGGGACAAACTTAAGACTGCTTTTCGCGTAGACAGCTATAGCTACTTATCCTGCTGCAGAGTTAGTTCAACTAGCCGCTTGGTCATTCTAACACTTGATGACTGAAGTACCAATCTTGTGTACAAAGAGGTTTTTAAATTAAAGTAAATATTATCAGTTACGAATAACACTCGCGAGCAAAGCCGCGGGGGACTGCTAGTAAGCTAGTTCACATATAAATTTGCTTCTCATGGGTAGCATCTGAGGAGGGGGTAACATGTGTTGAAATGTAGGCATGTATAAACACAAGATACAGATGTGTATGCAGATGTGGGGGCTGATGTGTTGCTATGTGTGGAACTACATACATATTAAGGTATGTTTACAGAGATATAGAGTTTTGTGTAGAGGGTGAGGGACATTTCCAGTGCCTTTAGTGTATGTGCTTCTGGCGGTTGGAAGATATGGTAATGGGAAGAGAATGATGGTGTTTGCAGTACAAACAATGGTGCCTGTGGCATTGCCTGCACAGCTACGTGTGGAGGGCATGGTGCTCGTGCCGTACCTGTGGTGCTAAGTGTGATGTCTGTAGTGTTATGTGCGGTGTCACTGCGATGCCTGTGGTGTTATGTGCGGTGCCTTAAGTGCTATGTGCGGTGCCTGCGGTGCTATGTGCGGTGCCTTAAGTGCTGTGTGCGGTGCCTGCGGTGCTATGTACTGCTCTTGCGGTGCGGTATTCTCGCATTGGTGTCTGCATAGAAAATTATGGATGTGATTGTGGTTTTACGTTGGTTGTATTTTGAGTGTTTGTGTCTGTAATTCATTTTGTGCTAAATGAGATTCTTTTGATCATAATGGTGTTCTGTTTTGAAATGATGAATTATATATATATATATATAAATATTATATATATATATATATATATATATATATATATATATATATATATATATATATAGAGAGAGAGAGAGAGAGAGAGAGCTTGTGTATCATGGCAGCATTTTTGTCAGAGGTATCAAATGTCTTAGGAGTTTGATTAGTGCATGTAGGTTCTGTTTGGTGATGGGTTATATGTATAAAGTTTCGTTATATCAATTTGATTTGCTTTTACTCTTTGTCGTTGTGTTCTTACGGTAAATACAATGGTGGTATGTATGTTTATACTAGGAGTACTGATGCAATGAATAAAATGATGGTTTATATAAATGTTTCAGTGGTAGGGAGCAGTTACCTCATGTTGTTAGATGACAATTTTGTTGGTCTCTTTATGTAGACTATAGCTGTAGAAGTTGACTGCTGCCCTGCTCTTGTGGATATTGAATGGTATCTTACCTCCTTAACTTGTCTGGTATGATTTCTGCAATGTAAGTACAATAGATGGGTTGGTTGGTATGTTTCGTGATACTGAAGGTTTGAACTATATGACTGCTAGATTTAGGTTGTGTATAATTAAATTATGGTTGTGTAATATGGCTGAATGTTCCTTAATTATAGTTAGTGCTAGGGTTGCTATAATGGAAAGGTTTGGCTTCTAAGATCCAGTAAAGTCTATTAAGGGGACACTGACATGGTAGGTTGAGTTGTGTTATGAGTAGCGTCTGATATATAATAATAGCTGGAGTGGAATGGTGGTTTGATAATGTATGTCTGTAAATGGATTAACATTCACTATAACAAATTTCAATATAGTGCTGGTGTAGTGAAAATTTATTTAGAAAGACGGGAACATTGTTAATTAACTTCCTACTGTATGTTAAGTGTTTAACATGGTGTGGGGGTGGATTACTTCCTGTCAAATTAACTAAGTCATGCTTGATGGTTCGGCTCAGGTATTGGTATAGGCCTACTGGAACTGGTTGGTTCAATTCAGTTCCTGTGACTTGAAAGTTAGCATAAATTAAGTGGGAAGTGAGGAATACTTTTGTCACAGTACAAAAATTATGTAACTCCTACTGCACATTGTATGAAAACTATAAGTCATTGTAAAAGTCTGATGTGAGTGGATTGGAGATGAATTTTATTTAAAGTTCAATGTGCGATGGCTAAAATGTGTAAGTTTTTCATGAGTATAATTAATGAAACATTGTTTGCACAAAACAAAACAAATGATAAATAAAATGTGGTGGTCCTCAAGGAGGTCGGAGCAAGCAGAATTTGTGGATGGGTGGTGTGAGGTATGCAGAGAGGGTGGAGTCATATGTGGAGGATATTTTTGATGCGAGGAGGGTGAGGAGGAGCATGAGAAGATATGAGAGAAGTGTGAGGAGCATGTGTGGAGCCATGCTCAGCATAAGTAAATTGATGCTGAGTTTGTAAGGAAACTACATAGTTGTGTGAGGAGTGCACAAAGTTTTTTGAGGACCTGATTGAGGAGCGTGAGAAGACTGCATATTTGTGTGAGGAGCTGATTGAGGAGCATGAGGAGAATGCATAGTTGTATGAGGAGAATGCATAGTTGCATGAGGAGTGCACATAGTTTTGTGGGTCATACATAGGTTCTGGACTCGATATACATAAGAAAATGGAAGATGGGAAGAATTATGGAGTATGTTTATTTGGAATGATTTTAAAGAAATTGTTGACATATGTATACTAATTGCCTCTCAGCAGACTATAAATTATTATCATGCAAGTGAAATATCCAACACTATCAAAGACTTGTGTATAGAATGAGACACCAAAAGACTGCTGGCGAGCTTCATAAGCCAGCAAGGCGAAACTGGCCTCGAAGTATAATGTGAGTGATTGGTTAAAATTACTTTTAACAAGCAGACTTGGTTGAAATAATTCCATATGCTCGCAAGAATAAATGCTACACATACATGTTGACTGTTATTGACTGAAACAGTAATTATGTGTGGGCAGTGCCTGTAAAAACTAAGAGTGGTAAGGACATAACTAATGCAATGAATATTGTTTTGCAAGATAAAGGCCCATGCAAGAAACTTCACACGGACCTTGGTAAGGAATTCTACAATTTATCATTTCGAACACTGATGTCAAAACATAAAGTTAACCATTACTAACCCACAGTGGTCTTAAGACTAGTATCGTGGAATGCTTTAGTCGTACTTTGAAGAATTAAATGTGGAAAATATTTTCTGCACTAGGAAGGTACAAGTGGATGGATATATTGCCCAAGGTTGTGTCAAAATTTAATCATAATGTAAATAGGACCACGAACATGAAGCCTGCAGATATCAAGGACGCTTCTTTACTGCACACTGTTATAACAATGAGAAGAAACTGGACCTGCACAAACCTAAAGCGAAGGTTGGAGACTATGTAAGGATATCGCGAGAGAAGGGAACATTTACTAAAGGCTACACACCAAACTGGAGAACTGAAATTTTTAAAGTGGTCAAGATTCGATAGTTCGAACCAAGTACCTGCTACCTAGAAGATGCGGAAGACGAGACTATTCGTGGAGGTTTCTACGGCGAAGAAATTCAAGTTACCAAGTATCTAAACACGTATTTGGTTGATAAAGTAATGAAGAAGAAAGGAAATTTGGTTCTTGTGCTATGGATGGGTTTCGATGCAGGCCACGTCAGTTGGATTCTCCAATCAGTTATTATTGTTGTGTGCCATGTACCTGGAGGCCGGTTGTCGGCAGCTGTTTCGTAACACTTTGTGGACTGGCCCCTGATTCATAGGCCGAGATGCTACGTGATGGAAGTCACGCCAAAGCTACGTCATAGATACCTGTCCCAACTACGTCTTAACGCTACGAGGGTGGCCTACGTGACTCAAGAAATGTCTGAAACATGACGTAATATCTATTTTTAGACCCCTGTAATGCGGTAAATCCCCGACTGTATCGCGGAGTATAAGAGGGTCCAATCGACAGATTTGGGGAGGGTTCGCTATTGGTCGTGCTAGAGGAAGGTGTTATGCTTGTGGAGAGAGACTGGTGAAGGCATCTTGGTGACGTCAGAGTCTACTGTGAGGCGGCAGGCGGCTACCTTCGGAGCAGTGTTGCGTGAAACAAGAGGACTACTGCTGTGACGGGCTGACGAGCGAAGAGGAGGTGCGCGACGGGAGTCGAACCGAAGACCTCAAGAGTGAAGACAGCGGTGCACTCGGGGTGCTGCGCAGCACACGACGATTCATCACCACTGCGGACTATTTAGGTTGTACATTGTCACTATTTGAGAGACTGTTGATTCGATATATGACTTAATTTTATTGTGATTTGTAGTGTTTAATTAATTGATGGTAGACCTTTTTTGTGCTTTAATTGTCAAAGTTAATTAACGTGTCTGTGACACAGAAGCAACTGTGTGCATAACTAATTGCGTTGTGAAAGTTATAGTTGATTGCTGTTTTGTGTTTTTTGTAAGCTTTGTGACCTAGTAAATCAACAACTTATTTCAACTCTTTTATTTGTAATTATAAGACCTCTGTCCCAAAAGAACTCATGGGAATTGGCCTCATATAAAGTTTTTGCTTAGACTTGTAACACTGGTGTCAGAAGTGGGATAGAGGCATAAAGTAAATTTAATAATTAATTCTGTAAATTTAAACATTGCACACAATTGCTACTTAATTAAATTGAACCACTTTATAAATTTTAAGTTTAATTTTCAATTGTAAATGAGAATGATTACGAGAAGAATGTCAGCTGAAATAGAAGCACTAAATCTCTCGTTGAGGGAATGAGTGGCCTATTAAGTGGCCAAATGGATTCAGTCAAAGACAGTGTAAATGAACATGTTGATAAAAAAATTGAAAGTGTAGATAATAAAATTGGTTGTGTAAATGAAAATGTAGATAATAAAATTGATAGTGTAAATAAGCAAGTAGAGAATGATAGTAATCTTGTAGACAGTGGAAGTGCAATGATAGACAAAAAGAACGAAGTGGTGGACAGAAAAATAGACGATGTTAAAGAAATGATGCACCACTAAATAGAGCCTGTAAACGAGATGGTAAGGAGCATAAACGATAAGGTAGAACATCAAATAAGTGACCCAAGAAGGGAGTGGCAGGACTTCTATCAGCATCAGGAGGGTGGCCATCATGTTGCTGGAGAAGACAAGGTCAGTTCTGAATTTATACATGAAGTCGGCGAAGAGGAGCTCACAAAGTCCCAACCACTCAGGCAGAAGATGGGCTGCAACATGTTGAGGTTGTGTAGTGTGCCTGCATCAAACATTGGAAAGGGGATTTCTGTCAAGCGTGCTCCTTACGATGGCCAGATTCCGTGGCGAGAGTACCAAAATCAGTTCGAGATTGTGGTAACTATAAATGGCTGGTCTGACCAGAAAAATGCCTACTATCTTGCTGCTGTGCTGAGGGTACCTGCCCTCAGTATACTCCAATCGCTTCCAGAACAACATCTTGAATACTAGACATTAGTTGCTGCCCTGGAGCTGCGCATCGGAGACAAATACTTACGACATGCCCACCATGCGCATCTAAGAAGCCACACCCAGAGACCTGGGGAGACACTACAAGAATTGTGGCAGGACATTGTGCGACTCGCCCATTTGTCGCTCGAGGGATGTCCGGAACCGGGACGAGATATCATAGCAGTCGGCTTCTTCGTTGACGCCATTGCCGATGTAGATGTGCGCCAAGCAGTGCGCCTTGCCGCCCCAAGGACTCTGTAGGATGCCCTGGCCAGAGCACTGGAGGTCGAATCTGCAAGAGGGCCATCAACTCGGCGTGCTGTGCGGGCAGTCGCACTGTCGGGTGACGAGAGAGGCGACAGCCTAGAGAATATCCTGAAGAGAATGGAAACCACAATGAATGCAATTAAGAACAAATTCAATCCGATTACACCCCGCCCTCGACAACAGGGGCAACCAAGCTGTTGGGAATGTGGAGAGCCCGGACATCTGAGAGCCCAGTGTCTACAATGGCTACAGAAAAACAGAAACCAAGAACAGGATGAAGCTGCCCGATCTTGCCAGCCGTCGGGAAACATGTAAGCACCGGTATTAAGGGGCGAAGGTCGGTGGCTGTGGGAGTTAAGGCCCCAGTATTTCTTCAAGTACGCTCAATGAAACAAGATTTTTATGCGATCCTAGTGGAGGGCAGTCTTGATAATGTTTCATGCCGCACGGTTTTGAATATTGGAGCAACCATTACTGTTGTCAGACCGGACATCTTGGGGCCTTATCCCCAGCTGTCATGGGGCCATAATTACAATCAAATCTTTCTGACGACAGTTACAGACGAGACCACACCAGTGAAGGGGAAGAAAAAGGTACAGTTGAAGTTGGGTGAACTCTGCATTGAGCACGGAGTGTACATAGCTGACATTGAAGATGAATGTTTATTAGTCCTGGATGTGTTGGGCAAGTTAGAGTGCTTTGTAGATACTCGGTCGGGAGTACTAAGGACTGGTAACTGAGAACTGGTAATGATGCCACGAAGCGAACTATCCTCGCCAACCAGTTGACAAGTGGCCTGTTATGAGACAACTGTTTTGCCAGCATCCAGTGTGATTGTTATCCCTGCATGGTGTCGAGGCAATTTTATGCGGCGTGTAGTTCTGGTCGAACATATGAGAAGAGAAAACAGCTTACCTGATGAGGTGGTGGTAGCCAGAACATTGGTTTCGCCGAGTTCTGGAAATTTACCTGTTCGAATGGTTAACTTGTCGAACAGGGCAATCCAGCTTGAGGAGGGGGCCATAATAGGTGTGTGCGAACAAGTATCCCAAATAACTACAACCGACAAAGGAGCCACCAAGTCAGGCAACCTTAATTGGACTATGCCAGAACCACTCAAGGAACTACTGACTATAACTGGAGAAAACGTGAACTGGAGACAAGAGAAGGCTGTGGCAGAACTTCTGAAGAAAAACAAGAAAACTTTTACCTGTGGGCTCCTTGACCTTGGCAGAACATCCGCTGCACAACATCACATTGATACAGGCGAAGCTAGGCCAATCAAGCAACCCCCAAGACGACATCCTCTGGCTACACAAGAAACTGTGGATGGTATCTTGAAAGAAATGAAGGACTTGGATTTAATAGAGCCATCGGTGAGCCCTTGGTCATCACCTGTTGTGCTAGTTAAGAAGAAAAATGGGCCCACAAGATTTTGTGTGGATTACTGCCGGCTGAATGATGTAACCAAAAAGGACTACTACCCCCTCCCCTGGATTGATGACACAGTGTACAGCTTGATAGGGTCACAATGGTTCTCTACACTTGACAGGAAGAGTGGCTATTGGCAATGTGAGGTGGCGCAAGAGGACCGGGAGAAGACAGCCTTCTCTGTGCAAGGGAAAGGAACTAGGCAGTTTAAAGTCATGCCGTTTGGGCTATGCAATACCCCTGCTACCTTCGAACGACTAATGGAAAAGATCCTACCTCTAGATATTTGCCAAGTTTACTTAGATGATATTGTGGTTACAGGTAAAACATTTGAAGAACACCTTACCAGATTAGATTTCATGTTCTAAAAAGTAATGCTGCAAATCTGAAGCTGGTTCCCAAAAAGTGCAACTTGTTCCAAAAGAAAGTTAGTTTCCTAGGGCATGTGGTATCAGCTGATGGAATCCAGACTGACCAAAAAAACCAGAGCAATAAAAGACTGGCCACAACCAACAGACGCGACACAGGTGAGAAGCTTCCTTGGACTCTGTGCTTATTATCGGCGGTTTGTACATGGATTTGCTACAGTTGCCAAGCCACTACGTGAGCTCACTGAAGCCGAAAGAAAATGTGAGTGGACCACTGAATGTGAAGCCTCTTTCAGAAAATTAAAATATGTTTTAATGTCCCCTCCAGTTTTGGGCTTCCCCGATAATGAAGGCGAGTTTATTTTGGGCACAGACGCGAGTGATGTATGCATCGGTGCTGTGCTATCACAGGTTCAAGATGGAGTAGAGAAGCCTCTAGAATATTTCAGCAAAGTGCTGCAGAAACCAGAAAGAAACTCTTGTGTCATTCGCAGGGAGCTATTGGCAATGGTGAAGTCCATATCACTTTTCCACCATTTCTTATAAGGCAGACACTTTACTTTACGAACAGATCATGCTGCTCTACGCTCGCTACTGAACTTTAAGAATCCCGAAGGACAAATAGCTCGATGGATACAACACCTTCAAGAATATAACTTTGATATACAACACAGTGCTGGTCGTTCACATAATAATGCAGATGCATTATCCCGCAGGCCTTGTGACCTCAACTGTCGTCATTGTGAACGTCAAGAGGATAAGAGTGGAGAAGTGTGCTATGTTAGAACAACAAGACTTCAGGCATCAACAGACAAAAGGAAGTTCTACTGGACTGACGACTAGATAAGACTAGAACAATAAAGTGACCCAGACTTGTACCCAATACTAGATTGGAAAGAGCAGGACCACCAGCCAGAATGGCAGGAGCTATCTGAAAAGAGTGCTACAACTAAGGCATATTGGGCGCAGTGGAATTCACTTCTTCTGAAGAATGGTGTCCTCTACCGGAACTGGGAGAGTGCGGATGGCAGACATGAACACTTACAGTTGGTCCTCCCAGAGAGCAAGATCCCAGAGGTACTGAAGGAGCTCCGTAATTCAGTGTCAGGCGGTCATTTTAGCATTAATAAGACTCTCAACAAGGTTCGAGAGAGGTTTTACTGGCTTCATTGTCGTGAAGATATCGACAGATGGTGCCTAATGTGTGACGATTGTGCCGCGAAGAAAGGTCCGAGGCCGAGGTCGTCTCCGAAGTACAATGTCGGTGCCCCATTCGAGAGAATCGCGGTCGATATGGGTCCATTGCCAATAACCGAAAGAAACAATCGGTAATTGTTCGTGGTGCAGGACTATTTCTCCAAATGCCAGAGCTTCTTCCCATACCAAATCGAGAAGACAGCAGAGTGGCTGATGCACTAGTCGAACACGTGTTCTCAAGGTTTGGGGCGCCATTGGAGCTTCACTCGGACCAAGGGCAGAATTTCGAAGCGGCCCTTTTCCAAGAAGTAATGAAGATAATGGGTATAAAGAAGTCCCGAACCACTCCGCTAAATCCACAGTCTGATGGAATGTTCGAACGCCTAAATCGCACCCTGGAGCAGTACTTATCCATCTTTGTATCCGATAGTCAAAAGGATTGGGTCTCCAAAGTACCACTGTTTCTGCTAGCATACCTCTTTGCCATTCATGAAGCAATTAAGGTGACACCATCAAGGATGCTGTTTGGAAGAGAGCTCCGCGACGGGAGACGAACCGAAGACCTCAAGAGTGAAGACAGCGGTGCACTCGGGGTGCTGCGCAGCACATGGCGATTCATCACCACTGCGGACTATTTAGGTTGTACATTGTCACTATTTGAGAGACTGTTGATTGGATATATGACTGAATTTTATTGTGATTTGTAGTGTTTAATTAACTGATGGTAGACCTTTTTTTGTGCTTTAAATGTCAAAGTTAAGGAAAGTGTGTGTGACACAGGAGTAATTGTGTGCATAACTAATTGTGTTGTGAAAGTTATAGTTGATTGCTGTTTTGTGTTTTTGTAAGCTTTGTGAGCTAGTAAATCAATAACTTAATTCAACTTTTTTATTTCTAATTATAAGACCCCTATACCAAAAGTACTCATGGGAATTGCCCACATATAAAGTTTTTACTTAAACTTGTAACATTATGTTTAAATAATGTGAATTTTATATGAAGAAATGAATAAATAAACTTGTTTTAAACTGAATTTCTGTGTTATTATTTATTAGCAAATGTTCTTTTTACTGGGAATGGTATAAAACTTCTAGTGTGTTGCCTGAAAGGCAGTCTGTGATGACAGCACAGACACAAACTTTGGACATGTTGAAACTTGCGGCGATAAACTGGTCGGGGTAAGGCGAGCAGTTTCGTCATCTCGCCCTTGCGAGGCGCTGGTCTGACCAGGACTTGATGCCTGGAGCGACTCTATGGAGGGCTACAGAGACACCATTACATACTCCCTCCTCCAGGCAGCCAATGCAGCGACGACTGTCCTGTGGTAGCGGTGCATCCATTTTTAGTTTTCCGGGCCATGCATTAAATTGGTGCCGCTGCACCGGTTGCAGGGGGTGCAACAGCGAGGGCTCCACGGGACATGGCTTATCCCCCAAGGGCAACGTCCGTAAACACATTTTATCAGTCTTCTGTTTTTGGTTTTCTTGTAAATAAGGATTTGTATATATATATTCTTAATATTTATTATGTATTGATATGTTCTGCTGATGATTATAATATCGTGATAGGTTGTAAGTTTCAGCATTGAGTTCCAATTTTTTCCTTTTCTTTTATTGTCTTCAATGCATATATTCCGTATATACTGGTTTATTTGTATTGGCGTTGTAACCCTGCCTGCCCTACTTTAGAATAGTAGTGTGTCCAGTCCTAAACCAGGGTAAAATAGAAGGGTGGTAGGTCAGCAGCATACTAAGAATACAGAGACACAATATATATACACTACACTTAATAAAACATAACTTGAATACAGTTATGAAGTATCTTACCTGTCAAGGTCAGCAGCATACTAAGAATACAGAGACACAACATATATACACTACACTTAATAAAACTTAACTTGAATACAGTTATGAAGTATCTTACCTGTCAAGACTTGTCTATCTCACTGCCAGGAGACATGCATTAAAAAAATAATATTGGTGATAGCGGTGAA
Source organism: Medauroidea extradentata (assembly GCA_003012365.1). Taxonomy (NCBI): domain Eukaryota; kingdom Metazoa; phylum Arthropoda; class Insecta; order Phasmatodea; family Phasmatidae; genus Medauroidea; species Medauroidea extradentata. The sequence goes on along the minus strand of PNEQ01036114.1, from coordinate 8,393 downwards.
GTCGAATGCAAGTGAGTAAATAAGAAACAAAAATGTTACCTGAAAGTAGTGCCCTCTTGTGTCCATTCCTAGAACTAAATATAATCGATTAATTGTACGCGCTGTTATCGACCAAGTTGATTATTTTGGCGGGGAATTAAAAAAAAATTAATATGGTGGGTTCCAAAACAAGTAAATAAATGACTGTTGTAATTTAGCTGGACTTGGGGGGGGGGGGAATTATTGTGGGTAGGAAACAAGATGGTGACCGGAAACAAGATGGCGGTGGTGTCATCAAAGATGGTGGCTGCAACTCCCCCGCTCACTAGCCTGCAGTTTGCTCCAGTACATACCAAACCTAGCTACTTTAATAAAATACAAATGATTTGAATGTGTTATACAAGAACTAACATGTATAAACAATTGTAATTTAGTAATAATACATTATTTTGGTTTAAATAGGACTACGTCGTTTATTGACCGCATCAGCATGCTTCGTCGCCACCACATGAAAAGAAAGAAAAAACCTGGCTAAATATCGTACGCCTTTATATTCGTTTTGCTTATTGCTTACATTAATGTTCACGGTCCACAACTAGACGTGTACAAAAGCATTGCATAATTTTTTTGTATTTATAAAAAAAACGAAAATTGATATTTTTAATTTCGAATTCAGTAATTTAAAAAACAAATATTCAATGCGGTTTTTAATTCATGTCTAAACGCAGTCCACGTCACTGCCCTTCAGTCGGAATTATTTCATTTATGTAAGTCAGTTGGTTTTTGTTTCTTGTGTAGAACCGTTCTATACCAATTTTGGCTTTGACATGCCATTATACAAAAACTATGAAAGATAGACAATTTTTATTGTTGTAAAAATAATCGCAACGTACATATATGAAACGATGAAAGTCGTGAACAAATATAAACATTATTAAAACAATTAAAATTTTACCCCCTCCCCAACTCCCGTAACGCACGAGAAGCTCGATTTAAAAGTAACATTGTACATAAGATGTTTGGTACACTTAAGCACCTAGTCATAATTACATTACATTTTATTAAGTTGGCATTTAATTACATCTAGGACTGTTATCCTTATACATTATAATGTATCTGACTGCATTGTATTACCAGACTAAAACGACCCTTTACATCCACAGCTGACCTTTTTCTACCATGAAATATCGTTATTATGTCTAGTTGTAGTTTATTTACTTATCTGTTAGTGTTTGTTATGTAAATCCGTTGATCCTGACGCAGAACTCCCGTCACAGAACGTTCTTCAGTTCTGAAAACTTGGCTTGTTAAAGTGACAAAACTGCATGTTGTACACCGTTTACATTGTGAGTTAATATTCAGTGTAGGTTTTATGTTTCATAGCTATGAAATTGCGATAAACTGAATATGTATTACAATAATTTAGAAATATTCAATTTTGTATAGGCAAAGAAAGCGATGGCACTCCTGCCGGAAAACTACAGCCACCAGCAATGAGAAGAGAGAAAATGTCACCATTTCTAAAACTCAAGCTCAGAAAAGAAACAAAAATCTACTACAGGTAAATACACTCACTACCGTCCTAAATGAAAGCACCGTAAATATTTCAGCATTTAAAATGATTTGATTCTACAGCCCCGACGTAAAAAAAATAGTTTTAAATTTTAATTTTGAAGGATAGAAAAAGTGCATTACTTGTGAACACATTTAATTATTTAAGATTTCCTCAATTACATTATTACTTACTATAACTGTCTAATTTGGTGTAAAATAGTATTTTTTTTTTAATGTAGACGCACATGTGAGTTTTTAAGTACCACTTTTTATTACAGTTTTTACTAACTTGTTGCATTTATTACGTATAACTCATCGACAATCTTAAGTAACGATGAACGAGTTATTTTACTAGGCCCTACCTTCTAGTGATTTTAACCTTTATATCGTTTAAATCACACCAAACTGTGTCCTTGTTGAAAAAAAACATTACAACATTAATTTTACAGATGTTCAAAAGATGACATTTTTGTAGCACAATTTTTACCTTTGAATTGTTATGTTCATTGCCTGCCTGAGATGATTACGAATTTGTGTTTACTTTTCAAGTCTTAAATCTAAAGAATAGTAGGCTAACTTGAACACATGCAGCTGAAAACATATAATTTTGACTATATAATTTTTATTCCTTGTCCGATTCACAAAAGATTGCTCAAATTCTTTTAGGTTTTCAAGTTTTTACGAAACACACGGACAGTTGGTTGGATGTAGAGGAGAAATGACAAGATGGCATGGTGAGTGTGTTCCTCCCTGGAGTAGCAGAAGTGTTCCTCCTTGGTGTGGCGGGTGTGTTTCTTCTTGTAGCAGTGGGTGTGTTCCTTGGAGTGACGTGTGTGTTCTTCCTTGGCATGACGGATGTGTTCTTCCTTGGAGTGTTTCTCCTTGGCATGGTGGGTGTGTTCCTCCCCGGAGTAGCAGGTGTGTTCCTCCTTGGAGAGGTGGGTATGTTCCTCATTGGAGTGGCGGGTGTATTCCTCCTTGGCATGGCGAGTGTGTTCCTTCTTGGAGCTATAGGCATGTTTCTCCTTGATGGTGAGTTCCTCGTTTGAGCAGAGGATGCTACACTCTATCGGTTACTGAATACAATAACAGAAAATTTTAATATTAGGGATTATTAGGATTTTAAAAACACAGCAACCAAAGGTGTAATCACATCACTATAGTAAAAATCTACTCTGTAAATGATGATTTATTGAGTGCTGGTAAACAGTGAAATCAGAGAACAATTATTTATTAGTTATTTTCATTAACTCAGAGGCAATTTGCTTTTATTTAATACGCTAAACAGGTGTACAAATATTTGAGAAAATAAATAAAACATTAGTTCAAGTGCCAGTAATTTCATAAAAACTTTACGTATTTGTTTACACAATTTTCTGGTTATTAAATGAGCACATAAAATTTACATTATTTCAGAAACCGTTAACTTTTTATTGAAACGGCCCCCCTTACAAATAAACTTTAAGTGAATAGTAAAAATAGACAATGAAATAAAGTATGTCACATTTTATAATTTTTTTGCATCAAGTTTCTGTGTTGAATTATTTTGGGCATAAAATAAAATGAAAATAACTCGTAACCGTAGATTGTAGCATCCTCAGAGCATGATAGTATTGTGATAACAGTCTGTGAAGCGGCTACTTATCAATGTGCTGAGGAAGTCGGGAGACCACGCCGCCATAGTCAGTCCAGCATGCCAAGTCGGCAGGGACAGGAGAATTTTGGTAGTACGTCGGAAAACATGTAAACTGGAACTGAATCTGAGACTGAAGTGAGGGGGGGTGTGGGGGGTGTTCTTCTTTGGTGCAGCATGCAAGTTCCACCTTATCATGGTGGGGATGTGTTGCTCCTTAGAGAGGCAGGCGTGTTTCTCCTTGGTGTGGCGGATTAGTCCCTTGGAGCAGTGGGTGTATTTCTCCTTGGAGTGGCGGGTGCATTCCTCCTTAAAGCAGTGGGTGTGTTCCTCCTTGGCCTTGGCCTGGTTGGTGTGTTTCTCTTTGGAGTGTCGGTTTGTTTCTCCTTGGAGTGGCTGGTGTATTCATCCTTGGTATCGTGGGCGTGTTCCTCGTTGGAGTAGCGAGTGTGTTCCTTCTTGGAGTGGTGGTTGTGTTCCTCCTTGGCATGGCAGGTGTGTTCCTCCTTGGCATGGTGATATGTCCCTTCTTGGAGTGGAGGTGTTCCTCCTTGGCATTGTGGGTGTGTTCCTCCTTGGTGTAGCAGGAGTCTTGCTCCTTGGATTGGCGGTTGTGTTCCTCCTTGTCGTGGTGGGCATGCTCCATCTTCTCCTGCTACTTCTGTGTGTGCTTGCATTCGTACTGGCATCAACCATTGGATTAAAAGTAAAGCTCTAATAACTTATGCATGACTCGGTAAATTTGGCAAGAATATATATATATATATTTTTTTTTTTTTTTGTTTCGTAGCATTTTTACAAAATGTTGATTTCTTTGGAGAAAATTCCATTAATTTTATGAATAGCATTACTTGCCTACATTATGAAAAATTACAGTATTTTTGTAATTGTTTATTTATTCTTTTTTTTTTTTCACTGAATGACCGAAACTAGTTGCTGTATCAGACAATTCTGTGAAAAAAAACCTTTTTTTTCTCAATCTCGTGGATTTTTGTTACATAAAAAATATATTCTCAAAAATAATGCAACACCAAATTTGTTGCCAAATTAACCAAACTGAGCATTTTTTAAAATCTTAAATTGTTTTAGCGACATGCTTTAAATAACTGCGTGACAGGTTGTATTTTCCTGAGAGCACGGCGCACATACAAGACTATTCCTCGGTGGAAGTAACACCTACATACCAGATGTGTTACTTTCACAGCAACCGTTGTGTGCATTTTTCTGGTAAATGGTACATTCTAGAAGCTTACAACAAACGGACTTTTTTTTTATTTACAATGTACTGCTCGAATAGACAACGTGACATTTCACAATTCCTGACGGCAAATAAATTTAATGCAACATGCGGGTGGTCAACCCTAATATTTTCATGAAAGGAGAAATTTTAAATATTAGTTGTTTTACAAGTTAAGAGTATAGTTATTACTTAAAATAACCGAAGAATCGTCATTCAATTCCTATCCGTTTTATATTAACATTTTTATGCTCGAATTTTCAGAAGCTTATAACTTCCTTAAAATAAGCACTTGTATTGAAAGTGTCTCATATAATTTCTGCTTACTTTACCATATGGAATCAATTCCCGGAGTATGTGATATTAATTTCCTTATAACCTATACACATATTACTATTTGGGAATCAGTAGAAGGCCATTCAGTTATAAGAATAAAACATAACTAGTCAACACATTCCATTTTACTTTTTTGAAAAATAAATGACTCACTTGTTTCATTTTACGCACTGTGAGTTTTTCTGTTAATATTGCAACTTTAGCTATCAAATTTGCATAGAGAAAGTGTGTAATCCCGTAACCGTCCAATCCAATTAACTGCGAGAGGAAATTTTATCACAAAATATTATTAGTAAGTATTTTGCCGTCTTAAGTCAAATAATTAAGATGTGCTTATTTTTGCGATATTCTGCCAAAACAATAATTGGTGAAATGTTAATTTTTTTCTAAATGACTTGAAACACTGAACGGTAATTTCAGAAGTTAAAGCTTGATTTATTAAATGTCTGGTTGAAACTCTAGTTTTGTTACAGGCGTACTAGTAGTGAGAGTAATGCTACCATGGATATATCTATAAAATTTAATTTGTACAAATTAAAAATAAAATTTATTGCTGGATATTAAAAATGACACTCGGAATTAATTATGTATAAGCGATAAAATATCAATAAGATTTTTTTTGTATTTTAGTTAAAGAAATCTAAATTTAATAACGCTTTGCGTGGTATAACTATCCTCACTCGTCATTTATAATCATGACGCTGTCCTGCTGTGTTGTTAACTTTCAATATTCACATTCAAACTGTCCGCTGGATATAGGGCCGTATCCAGCACTAGGTATTTTTGAGGGGGAGGGGGGTATAGTATTCCTTAAAAATGTAGCTATGCCCACACCCCGAGTAAAAGAAGTGGGTCTAGTGCCCTCACTGGGGAAAATTTAGATTTTAAGGTGCAAAATGGTGCTATTTAAGGCATTTCTGAAACAAAATTATGAGTATAGCTCTTTAAAAATTGTCGTATTATAAGGATAACCTATACATAAATGGTCAAAGAAGGGGGGGAGGGCTGGGCTCAACCTTTAGATCTGCCCCTAGCTGGATCTACATACTCCCATTATTCGCAGGCGTGCCGAACAAATGCTTCACCATTTTCTAAATCATAATATTGTGAAGGAACCTCGAATAAATAAATACATTCTTCTAAAATATAAATCATACTGGAGAAAAAATGTAAATACTACACTTTCAGCTCGAAGGTAACAACTCGGCCAGTTCACGTTGTTTACAGACAAATGCAGTCTTTGTGTTTCACCATTATTTTCATATTTATGTTATGCGTGTGTGTATCAGTGGCGTAGCGTGGCTGTGCTCCAAGGTGTGCGGTATTAGCAGCGACTGTACACTTTGACCAATTGTGTTGTTGCAGAGACCAATGTGTATATAGCTTGTCTCTTGTATGCTATTGGTTGTGGAGCGTTCCTGAACATGCAAGTCAAATGGTTCCTCAGACATCTCAGTGTTGTGTATAGTCTCTGCTGGTCACCGCACACCTTGGAACACTATATATATATATATATATATCAGTGGTGTAGCGTGGCTGTGTTCCAAGACGTGTGGTATTAGCAGCGACTATACGCTTTGAGCAGTTGTGTTGTTGCAGAGACCAAGGTGTATATGTTATAAATACCTTGCCTCTTGTACGCCACTGGCTGTGGAGTTTTCCTGACCATACAAGCCAAATGGTTCCTTAGAGTAGACAACTCAGTGTTGTGTATAGTCACTGCTGGTCACCGCACACCTTGGAACACTCCACGCGACGCCACTGATATATATATATATATATATATATATATATATATATATATATATATATATATATATATATACATATATGAAATATATATATGTAATATATACATGTAATATATACTATATACAGAATGTTGATGTATGACGTTTAAACATCCGGTAGCGAGATAACCGACACTGAGACAAGAAATTTGATATAAGACGCATGGGATCGCCATAGTCGGGAAACGACTTAAAATTGGTGACCAAACGTTGAATGTATGGTATCACAAATGACACATCGCTGCATCTATGACTGCCAGACGTAGCGTTCGTGTTGCATCAAACCAATTAATTGTGTGCACTTAGCAGTGTACACCAGGCCCACATGTGCTGCTTCACATTAGTGTCAACTAACACTTCTCTTATGCGCAAGAAACGTACACAAAAATTCTGTAGAAGACACCAGATTAGAACCTAGTAAACTGTGCGCGTTAGCCGCACACGTGGGCCAAGTGGTACAATGCTAAGTGGACACAATTAATTGGCTTGATGCAACACGAACACTACGTCTGGCAGTCACAGATGCAGCGATGTGTGGCATCTGTGGTACACCATATGTTCAACGTTTGGTCAACAGTTTTAAGTTGTTTCCAGACTATTGCGACCCCAAGTGTCTTATATCAAATTTCTTGTCTCAGTGTTGGCTATCTCACTACAGGATTTTTTAAACGTTAGTTATTAATAGCCTATATGTGTGTATACACAGGATGAGGCACATAAAGAGTTACAGAGCAATAGCACTCACACTAGTGATCAGATCCACAAATGTTTCAGACAAAAGTTTGTGTTCGAGAAGGCCGTCATACTGGGCCATCCTAATTTTTTTATCGGCGGAGGCGCTAAAGCTACGTCAAGGTCAACTTCACTTTGTTAAATAGAACAACCTATCTTTTTTTTCAATGGTATTAGTACCGATTTGACGACGAATTCAGCGACCTACAACACAAGTTCATTTAGTCACGCAGTCAAATGATTCTCTTACCTTAGTTTGGGTCTACCTACAGAAGACGCTCGTAGTGATGACCCTCGACTTGTAACTTGAGAGCATTTGTAAATTCGCAGAGGAAAAGGCCGCCGAAGGTCAGCCAACATTTGTGGTGAAATTTCGGCACATACTTGGCGTATTCTTTCTTTCATGTCGTTAGTAGTGAATGAATCAGATGTTTTAGTCAGCGCTTAACATCGAGTTCTTGAGCGCTGGTGAGGGATGACATGATGTGAGCATGGAGGAGCGCAGTAATGAAGGGATAGGGGGAACGGGAGATCCCCGAGAAAATCCGCCGACCAGTGGCATCGTCCGGCACGATTCCCGCATGCGTCGTTAGGCGTGGTAGGTACTACTGCCATTACGCGTTCTGTGACAAAACCCCATATCAAGTAATATAGTGGTGTTAGATCTGGCGAAAGAGTTGGCCACACTACTGGACTGCCTCGTCCTATCCACTTGCCGCCAAAAATATCATTGATCTCTTGTCTCGAACAGAGAGCATATTTGGGTGGTGCACCGTCGTGTTGCATCCACAATTCCACATGTTCATGCGAACATGCAAACGCACGTCTTCTAGTAATTGAGGCAGTACGTCACGCAGAAAGTTTGCGTAAAATTGCCCAGATAAGCGATCTTCAAAAATGTATGGACCAATGATGTGATTGCCGACTGCAATGTGTTACAAGTTTAGCCTGGAAGGGGGAAGATAAATAAGCCAAAGATGGAAGGTAACAAGAGTTTATTAGTATAGAGAACAAGGAAATACAGCAATACAGAAATAGAGGCGAGTGGAAGGGTTAGGGTAAGGCGAGACAGGAGATAGGTAAAGGATCGCTCTCCTTCCCTAAACCAACAGGAACTCACCGCTAGTGCCGC
>PNEQ01036110.1:0-60886 GCA_003012365.1 Medauroidea extradentata | reverse complement strand
CGTTGTTGTCGCGGGGAGTGGTGTACGTTGTTGTCGCGGGGAGTGGTGTACGTTGTTGTCGCGGGGAGTGGTGTACGTTGTTGTCGCGGGGAGTGGTGTACATTGTTGTCGCGGGGAGTGGTGTACATTGTTGTCGCGGGGAGTGGTGTGCGTTGTTGCTGCGGCGGTGTGTGTTTTGACATTGCTGCTGCGGTGTGTGTTTTGACGTTGCTGCTGCGGTGTGTACATGTTTTTGCTGCGGCAGTGTATGTACGTTGTTTTGCTGCGGCGGTGTGTGTACGTTGTTGTTGCGGCGGTGTGTGTACGTTGTCACGGGGTGGAGTCGTCGCGGCAGTGTGTGTATACATTGTCGCAGGCTGTACATTGTTGCCACAGGGTGTACATTTTGCTACTGGGTGTACATTGTTGCCACAGGGTGTACATTGTTGCCACAGGGTGTACATTGTTGCCACAGGGTGTACATTGTTGCCACAGGGTGTACATTGTTGCCACAGGGTGTACATTGTTGCCACAGGGTGTACATTGTTGCCACAGGGTGTACATTGTTGCCACAGGGTGTACATTTTGCCACAGGGTGTACATTTTGCCACAGGGTGTACATTTTGCCACAGGGTGTACATTTTGCCACAGGGTGTACATTGTTCCACGAGATTTAAGTAGTTACTATCGGGTGTAAGTTGTCTAATATAAATTAAAATTAATTTTCGACAAGACTACCTTAAATCAGCCCACTTCTTATGTCAGTATTGTTTTGACCCTAGAGGCTAGCGACATTATTTATGTACCGTTAGGATGGCCTATGAAGTCGTCGAATTTCGTGAATGGCCTTGAAAGTATTACATGCGAGAGACAAAGCATTGAGTGACAGGATAATAGAGAGCTAGAGTGAACGAGGCTTCTTGTGCAGGAGACGTGGGGAGGTTGTCGGGCACACAACACAGAGATCGCCGCAGGGGCGGTCACGTGTACCTTTCTGGCATCGGACATAGCAAGAAGCGGCAGCCAAGGCAAGCCGAAGGTCCCGCTCGGCAAGTTGCGTTTGTGCTGGCCGGCAAAGCCTACGAACAAGAACACAAGAGAGAAAACACGCGCGTACCAACTACGAGTCGTGGCGCCAAAAAGCAACACACTCATTCCAACCCCACCACACCAGTACAACTGGCGGTCCACATTCGCTGTGCCTGCTTCGGTCCAGGTGAAGACACCACCAGCACACTGCGCGAGCAAGCAGGCATCACAACCAATCACACGTCCACACAAAAAAAACTCATGTCTTCAGAGTTCTTTGATATCTTCTGTGAGGAGAAACAATCCCCGCCATCTTGGATATGAATCCTTTAGTATCTCGTTTTTAGAGTTCGCTACTAAACATTCGAGACTGTCAAGGCCGAAAATAGGGTATGATTATATTTTTAATGGAATAATGTTACTTTAATGTCACTTTTGTCATACATGCCATCATAAAACTACCCACATAAAATACGTTCTTCTTATGGGACAAAATAAATCAAGAAATAAAATAATATTTCTTTTCTGAAATTATTTTCAGCAGGGTGACCACGAGGAGCGTTGTCTCGGATAACAGTACATATTACAGACTGGAGAATTCTCCTACCTACTACTCACTGTCCCCCGACTGTGTCTTAACCCTGATGCGACATGTTTCCCGTAATAAAGAGAGAGTTGCCACGAGATTTCTGGACTCTTGATTAAGAGTATATGAGGCAGCTGCACCACAGGCCGAGAGACGTTTGCCGAGAGGCATCTTGTGAGCGAGTAAATTAATCGTGGTCGGCTTGTGAATGGTACTCGAGAGCCTTCAGTGGTATTGTATGCCGCGAGTAGTAGTGTCGACGTGAGCATTCTGCGACTTCAATTGGACCATCAGTGTGCTCTGAGTTACGACATTGGGTCCACTATTTGTGAGTATGTAGAGACATTTAATTAACTGAAAGCTTGCATAGAGGACTGAGACTGTTGGTTTGAATATATAACCATTATGTATATAGTAATTATTTGATTTGTTTGCTGTTATTATTTGATTTGTTTGATGTTATCTTGTGACATACTCGTTACTTTTAACAGACACATTTAGTTGGCAGTAACTGATCGTTTGTGGCATTCAGGCATTTTGGTGTAGCTAGCTGTAAATAAATTAGGTTCGAATTTGTTTTTTTTTTTTCTTTTATTTAATCATAGATCTCCACCCCTTAGCATATCTTGCCAAACTTGAAACAATTATGAGAACGACATTACCAGGTACGTCACGAACAGTGAGAACAGAAGAGAATACTGGAAGAAGTGGGGTGCTTCGTGACCAGAATCGAAACTCGCATCAAGGATGATGGACGTTAACTTCGTGATATCATTTTCACTACAAATGTAACGGCATCCTCTACGAACATTTCTGAAACGTTCAGCAAATGTCATTTGTAAATTTCCGTTTTAGGACTTTTACAACGAGAACGTTCCTCGTGTTCATCCTATAAGTATCAAAACCGTTTTTAATTTTAAAACTTAAAGACTCAGCTACAGATTAATGATGAAACCAAGATGGTGAGTCCTCCTCGCCTTAAAGCGTACACTAACATGACGTTAATAAACTTATCACTTTTTATTTCTGATACGTTATATTCATTAAACGAAGCAAGCGAGTGACAGCTGAAATAAAATCCAAACAAAGCACAGCAGAACACATGCACCCCCCCCCTCACGTAGGAATTTAAAATCATTGGTCTTCCAAAAACGCGACCGTTGTTCACATCACAGGCCCTGCTTACTCGGGCGATGAATGAGCTTGGTCCTGTCGTGACGTAGGTGTTTCCTCAGAGTTTTTCCAGACTTACATCTCCTCTAACCAACTTGTGCATTTCCCAGGTTGACCTGGAACCATGGGTAATGCCTTGTTGTAGGATATATATCTCCACTTGATGCAAACCATCTATAAACGTTGCCAACTGTTCCTTAAATTTCTGTATTTGGATTGTGAAATTTTCGTACATACATGAGAAGAAACCAATAAACAAATATTAATCAAATACACAAAACATTTTAATTGTGTACTTCTAGGCATGACAACCTGATTTCCAATACACTATAGACAATCACGCTTATAGTAAACAATTAGTCCACTGTGAAATTACCGACACATTCAAGTACAAATACAATCACAAGACTGTAAAAGAGGTTAGGCCTGTCGTGAATAAACACTTGAATAGAAACAAAAATTATATTAATTTCTAGATCATCATATCTAATGTGAAAATGTATAAAAAATTACTTACAATTGTTTAACAAAATCATTGTGGTAAGAAGACTAAGTACGTCAAATGTACAATTTTTCCCCCGAGGAGGGCCCCTGGACTCCCTACTTTATTTGGGAGGGGGATTTATCGGCGTTTCTTCATAACGTAACCCCCTCCCCCAGACAGAAACTGTAACAACTGCCCTTTCTAACACGGCCCGAACAAAAACCCTTGGGTGCGCCTCTGGTCACGAGGTTAGCTTAGGTAAGGCGTAATTCCAGTCGGAGGTGTTCAAACTGCAACCCGAGTAAATTTTCAAACGATAAATGTCACGAGAATAGCTTCTCCAATAACTCATTGTTAGCCCTGTTCGAGAGCACGGTGCAGTTTTGTTTACATTAAAAAAAAAAAAAAACGCCAAGCGAGGCGAAAAAAATTCGTAAGCCACTAAACGCTACCAAAACCCCAAGGAAGTGAAACCATGCATGGTTGTCAAAATATCGAAGAAAGAAGCACTTAACAAATATTACAAGAAATAAAGCATATGCTCTGCTGTGAACATCTTATCTATAAAAACATTTACTTTTACAAATGCATTGAATATGTAGGCTTAATATTGATTTCAGACATCTTAAAACACTGAATTGCTCGATATTTTTGAATGATTCTTGCAATGGGGGAAAGCTACAAACTAAATAAGTATTTTGGACACACGCCGTTGCAGCAAATTGCGTGTCACAGAAAACCAGAGAATACATACAAACAGACAAGTAAACAAACAAAACGACATTGTTTGCAACTAGCAAACATAGGTACACATATACAATTCCACAAGGAATTCAGTCAGTCAGAACACGAACGAGCACCCAGGCACCATTTATTTTCTTGATAACTCACTGACTGAATTCCTTGTGGAAGTGTACATGTATACCTGCCTATGTTTGCCAGTTGCAAACAATGTCGTTTTGTTTGTTTGTCTGTATGTATTCTCTGGTTTTCTGTGACACACCATTTGCTGCAAAGCCGTATGTCTACATACTTATTTAGTTTGTAACTAAATTGATTTTATGCGTTTAAACATAACTTGGCGATCGACACAGCGCGTTGCGTGACTTGGCAAACGTACAAAATCCCGGTAGGTTACTTAATATAAAGGCTCTACGATAGCTAACATTCCACTCCGCGAAAGTCTGTCACCACCGTTCCCCACATAGCGATGGCCGTTACCTCAGGAAAAGGCCTAAAAGAACTGCAATCTCCTTGTTGCATTACAGAGAAAAATATAGAATAAATTTGAGGACAGCATTACTCACAATCATCATCTACGATAAGACCTAAATGCTATAAATTCAATTACCCATAATTTATTACAATAAATGCTTACAAACAAGATCCTGCAGAAGAAATATAACCTTAACACCATTGCCAAATAGCAATATGAAAACGTTAGGAGAAAATAGCTACATACAATACAGGTTGTTCCAAAATGATCTTTACAACTTTGACTGCTAATATTAAAAAAAAACTAAAAAATATAGAATGGTACGGTTTGCGCCACAATGTTCATACACATCTGAAGTTTAAATTTGGAGTTCGTTTGTGCATGTTAGTCATTGACGAAAATTGCCACCCCCCCCCCCCCCCAGCAGTTGGCACAGTGTAACGAGTGGTTTACAGAAACCAGATCCGACACCCAAGTCAAGCGGAATTTCCGGACACATTACAGAGACACGCCACCTTCACGTCCTACTATCAGAGCGTGGTACAGGAGGTTCAAGGAAACTGGAAGTGTCTTGAAGAGGACGAGTTCAGGACGACCAAGCACCAGTGATGCAGATGTGGAACGGGTGCAACAGGCATTCATCCGGAGTCCCTCCAAATCAATCCGTTGTGCTTCTCGACAGTTGCAGCTACCAACAACCCCGGTGCACAGGCCGCTGCACAAGAAACTGAAGCTGCATGCCTGCACGGTGTAACTACTGCATGCACTTCAACCTGATAACAGGCCAAAGCGCAAATAATTTGCAGTTGACATTCTGAGTCGCATTGATGACGACCCCGACTTTCTGAAAATAGTGATGTTCACCGACGAAGCTTGTTTTCATGTGTCCGGGAAGGTAAACCGCCACAATGTGAGGATATGGGGCTCTGAGAACACCCACTTTAGCATAGAAAATGGTACGAGACAGTCCGAAGGTGAACGTCTGGTGTGGTCTGTTACAAGATCGTGTGATAGGGCCCTTTTTCTTTGCAGAACCCTCAATAACCTCGGTTGTTAACCTGGACATGTCGGAACAGTTTGCATTTCTACAGATCGAAGATCTGCAACCTGACATCGTGCTGCAGCAGGATGGTGCTCCTTCTCACTGGGGCTTGGTCGTTAGGGCTGCTTTGGACGACAAATTTCCAGGTCGCTGGGTTGGTAGAGAGGACCCATTTCCTGGCCCCTAAGGTCTCGAGACATCATCCCACTGGATTTTTTCATATGGGGCTTTGTGAAGGATGTGGTCTGCCACACTCCAGTGCAGGACATGCGGGAACTGCGAGTACGCATAACAGCAGCAATTGAACAGATTAACGCAGACTTGCTATGCCGGACCTGGGCGGAACTGGATCTTCGCTTAGATATCCTGCGTGCTACAGATGGTGCTCACATTGAACTTTGCTAAATGGGTATTAAAACTTCAGGTGTGTATGAACATTGTGGCGCAAACTGCACCTTCCTATCTTTTTTTAGTTTTTTTATATTTGCAGTCAAAGTTGTAAATATCATTTTGGAATATCCTGTACTTTAGTTAGCCAAGTGAAAGCACACAAAATTATATCAACCACTATATCCATAATTTCTGATCCCATGAATAATACAACAATAATACAACAATAATACAAACAATAATGCATTTGTTCTAGAAACACACTTTCATTATCTCAGACCATTTAAAAAATTTCAAAATTACATCTACCCTACATGGATCAGTAATACAATACAATAATAAATTTAAATGGTTTTGCAAATCAAGCATCGTAAACTTAACTAGTGCAGAATAGCATCATGACGTCCCAGGAATCCGTGTGTGTCATTCGGACCACAGGAACGCTTATTTTAGGAGAAAATTAACTCCTCCTCCTAAATATCACTGTCCAATAATATTTAACATTACGTAATATTAGCGTAACAAACGCCCTCTATACTACGGTGGCGCTTTCTACAATAAACAGTTCTGCCAACCGCATAAACACATAAATTCAGAAAGTTCTCGGCGAGAGACGGCCCACGTGACTTCCAAAACCCAATCACGATGTAACTGACGTCACTGGCGTCACAGCTGACGTAGGTAGCAGCACAGCTGGCTTCCTTCTTCTTACTTGAACGTGTGTCGTAGTAGCAGACAGTTGTGCGGGTCGGAGTCAAACTTCGGTTAAATTGCCAAACACAATTTTAGGCAATTTGACCAGCTTAGCCATTATTTTAAGAGTCACAGTTTATATTCGTTCGTGCGTGGAACTGCAACAACGCAAGAAAGTTCGTTGACGTCTTCAACTAAGGTAAGCGAAATAGCACGTCCATTTAACCAAGGTCGGGTAGGTAGCAATGTTCAAAACAAGAGACGTGATCGTCTCAGCGTGTTAATACAAATCATAGTGTGAATACCGATACACATTATGGTCATGCTTGCAAAATTAAACACTCATATTTTCTCATTGGGACATCCTAAAACGGAATCAGTACACTTAAATATCAGGGCCACCACAATCGCCACACCGTCCAAATAAAGCTAGTCAAGGAGCTTTGCACGCCAGTCTATAAGCTATTCACGACAAACTCATCACTTTGACTCCCTGCCATATATATTTTTTCAGTTGGTTTGTATATTTCCGCACTATACAGGATGATTGGAAAAAACACCGACAACGCTTAATATGTTGTGCGGGACGACAAACTGATCAAAACTGAAGAAGGAACCCATGTCCGTAAACGCACGGCGTGGGCGCAGGAGACCATAAAAGTGTCCGTGCGACATGTGGTCAACTAAACGAAGAAACAGTATGCAGCAAATAGCAGGTTACAAACGGGGTTCAAACTGTGTACCTCCGACGTCAATGCAAAATCTACAGCGGCAACGCTGAGCTGCACACACATGATCCAGTAAGTGCGGTTGTCTGGAAAGAATTTCAATCGCTCCATGTACTCGTCCTATGAGGTCCTCCTCTGATATTACAGAAGTGGCATACACCATGGCATTCATACTACCCCACAGAAAATAGTCGAGTGGTGTGAGATCTGGTGATGTGCTGGCCATGGAACTGGTACTCTTCGAACAATCCATCGATTTGGGTATGTAACATTGAGGTGATTCCTCACATTTCTATCAAAGTGTGCTGGAGCTCCGTCGTGTTGCAGCCACATGACCTGTCTCATTTGCAGCGGCACTTCATTTAATAAGGTAGGCAAGATATCTCTAAGAAATATGAGGTAGACCATTCCTGTTAATCTATTTGGCAGTAGATATGGACCAATGATACGGTCTGCAATTATTCCAGCCGATACGTTGATACTGAACTTAAGTTGGCGACCGTGAACCACCTACGCACATGGATTTTCGTCCTCCCAAACATGCATGTTATGCAGGTTTACAATTCCGTTGCGGTTAAAGGAGCATTCGTCTGTGAATAGCACCAAACTCGGGAATTGTATCTGCGGTACGCACGTTTTGCAGATGGTACGGATGTAGCAGCTGGTCGTGAACAACTTGCCACACCGCATTTTGAAATGTGTGCAGCGTCTGTGCGACTTGCCAGTGCTGGTTGATGGGTTCTCTTCGACAAGTCTCGTTCTCTTCGACAAGTCTCAACACACCCTCCTCTAATTGAGGTGTTCGAGTGGAACGTGGTCGACTCGCATCACGTTTTGCACCAAACAAAGGGATAACATTGTAAACATTCAACACTACTGATGTACAGTAGTATTACTGCGGTACATGTAAGTAACAAGCACAAGTTACACTGCTATGTACATACGTGAAACTTACGGCTTCTCTTAGTCGTCTCTCAATGACCGCGAACTAAGAATGATGTGGAGTATGTCTGTTTGGAAAACGTTCCGCATATAGTCGTGCAGCAGCTCGACCATTACAACGCATACGGCACCATGTAGGTCATTTCCGCTGTTGTGTCTGGTACATGTCGACTGCTGCCAAACACGGCACTGCATTGAAATACTACTAAACGTAACTCAGTCAAATGTATCGAGTAGCGCATGCGCAGGAATGTTATTACGGTCACATCGTTAGCTAAACGGTTCCGTACCTGTTTTGGAGACCAAAACGGATTGCAACCAATGACACCAGTTGTCTAACATTGACGTTCTACTGCGCCCACGCCGTGCGTTTCCGGACATTCTTCAATTATAATCACTTTGTAGTCTCACACAACATACTAAGCGTTGTCGGTGTTTCTTTCAATCGCCCTATATAAATAGAAACACCGTAAATTAAAAATAATGCATGTAATAATGTTTTACGTTTACATTCCATGGACATTCACACACGGAAAAAAAAATATTTTGTGGCATAGCTACAAAATATTTTGTGGGTATTTAACCGGAAAAATTTATTTTGTGGTCACCACAAAAACCTTTTACTGTTACCACTAAAATATTGTGGCCACCATGAAGGTATTTTGTGGTTACTACAAAATAATTTTGCAGGGAAGACTTCCTACAATTATTTTTTTTTCAGTGCAAATATGTTGAAAATGCACCTACACAAGAATGTCCAGGTGCTCACTTAATCGTGACTGGGCTGTATCAGAAATACTGAGATGTTCTTGTGTCACTGCGGGTCGACATGCCAGCTAAAGAGGCGACGTTCAAACACTGGCGCGGTGGAATCGTTGAGTTATGTACTGGGGTTACCGTCTGTTAACCTATATTAGCGCTCGCACCAACCAGATTGCGCCAGTCAACCTAAATGGTCTATAGACGGGCCTTAATTGACCCGCAGAGTAATGGCCTAGCTACCAGAACCGTGTAAATAAATTTAAATCGTGCGAGCTATCAGCACTTTATTAACGTTACTAAAGAACAGTGCGCCTATAAATATAACTGTATACATCTAAAAATTATTTTAAACCTCCGCGGATAACCAGTGAATTGTTTTTTTTCTCTAAAACCCTACACGATAGTTTGAAAATCCTGATCCACTACACGTTCAGTACGCAGGGGTGTACAGTCCAAATTTCTTTTTAGGATGGGGGATATTTTTGTTGCAATGTTATGTCCCTACATACATACAAAGATAGAATAATCACTTATTTTGTTTGCCTGGTGTTATTGCAGTTATGTTCAGAACCTCAGTATTGTAGTGGAAAATTGTGACGGTTTTTCCAGAATTTCGGAGCGGTCTGAGGAGAGGAGCTATATATCCTGATTACACCCCCCCCCCTCTCCCCCAGGGCTGCAACCCTGTCAGTACATACACACACCGCCGTACTTTTGATTGAAATTCAGTAACCTTCGGTAGGCCACGTGAGTACACATCATAAACAATCGCCCACCTACACTTCTAAGAAATAGTTGCACCAATTTTACAGCCGTGAGTTCGTGTATTTTAGTAGCCGAGAAGACAATCATTTACAAAGACTTCACCGAACAAAAATTGTTTCGAATTTTAATACAAAAACGTAGTATATTTAAATAGTGAAGTTTCATGACACTTGTCTTATCAGCTGTCTCAGATGACTAATAAGCCTACTAAACCTATGTGTAATCGGTAGACGGTTCTTATACTAAAAAAAAAAAAAACTAATTTTTACAGTCGAAGACGGCACCCACTTCCAAACGCTTTCCAAGATTTTAACCTGGAATTCCGCGCAGAAAAGTTATCTTAGTTGCCTCCGATCACGGAGAACGCTGATCAGCCACAAATAATGTGTATAATATTCGTTCCTTTTCTAACAGTCTATAGAAGTGGTACCGTAAAATGGGGTGAATAGGAACAAAATTTCAAAGTACAAGCATTGTTTGATGTGGATATGAAATTTGTTTTCTGTGTCCGTTACTTGAAAATCTTATCATCCGGAAAAATCTAACTAATACTCGAAGAATGCTGGAACAGTTTGTCACTGTACAAAGATAAAAACACCAGTTCTCGACCGAAAGCTAAGGACTTATAAATTGAGGAGTTGAGAGATTTTTGTATACGGCGCTGGTGAGGGTCATGTGAGGTAAGGAGCTTCGATAGAATGCAATGGCAGGGAAAATAGGGAGTAACCTGAGAAAACCAACAGCAAAGTCCAGTACATATTCCACATGCGAATATCGCTCACAGATCCGCTGAATATATTCCGGGAGCAGATGTCAGCTCCCGAAACGTCGTGAAAAGTAGGTATTTAGAAATCTACTGTGTTCTTCTGTGCCTTCACTGTTGCGTCGTCTAGTCTGTTGTTCGTGACGTCGTCGTTTTTCTGTATTGTGTCTGTTGTCTTCGTCCCAGTATTGTCTGTGCTGTCTTAACTGTGGTGTCCTGTTTTACTTAATATTTTGTTTTGTATTTAAACTTTTATTTTTGGTTGATTATTTTATTTTCCTTTATTTGTTGTTGACTAATTCCTTATGGGATCTTTCATGTGCTCTTTTTTTGGTTTAGGGGTGTGTTGACTACAGCCAAACTAGGCTCGTTTTCTCATTATTTATTTATTTATTTATTTATTATTTTTTATTTTTTTTCGTTTGTTCTTTCTTAGTCTCATTCCAAGATTTCTGGGACGTCGTAATATTTCAATAGCGTGTGTCCACATTAGTAAAGTACGGTATTCCCGAATCGCCCCGTAAGTAACGTTTTCTTGAAAATCGCCGTCTGAATTACCGACGAGGGTTTTTGTAATACAATACCATTACAGTCCTCACGTACGCCTTCATTTTTACGATACCTTTGGCGGTAAAAACATGAGCTGCGGTATAAAGTTCCACCGGATTTGTTTTTATACGCAGTAAAAATGTTGATTTAACAAAGAAGAACATTCCCTTGAGGCAACTTAGCTTGCGCTAAACATTAATAATTGTATGGAGAGGATACCCGAGCAGCAGGGCACCATACACCGAGTGCAGACTTCTGACTTTGTGCCCGCAGGCGTCCGCTGTCCCGGAAGGATAACATGAAATTAAACCATACGATGGAAAAGCGATGTAATTCGAAGGGCAGGGAAAACTGAGGTTCCCCAAGAAAACACGCCGGTCAAAGGCGTCTGTAACGTGCGAAAACTCTAGGTCCGACCACCACCGGGTTGCATAGGTGGGAGGCGAGTATCTGAGCTACTGAGCTAATAGCAGCCCGCTGCGGTTAAACCTTGCTTTTACAGCAGTGAAAACTTAGAAAATTAATATTTAGTTTTATTATTTTGTTTCTTTACGAGGCCTTCTTTTAAAATAATATCAATGACGTTGTAGCAAAGATACATACTTTTAACATAAATCTTGTTCTAGTAAAATAACTAGCTTTCCCAATAAGATTACTATTACACTATTTTAAAAGATTTTGTTAATATTTCTGTATACTTTAAACCAAAAGATTTCTTTGCGGCAAACCTAAATTGCAGTGGTGGATTATTCAAACACGTTTTCCTACGCTGCAACAAAATTTTTTTTGTGTCAAAGAATATGTTTTTAGAATGAAAAGTAACTATGCGGCTACACGCGAATTTTGGGTGGTAGTTGTAAAGTTAGGAGCGCCTTTAGCTATCACTCTCATGAAGACCACAAGACCGACTCGCAACTCTGAGATACTTCAAGTAAACATATTCACTGTCCTAAGTTCAAGTCGAGTGTGCCGTCTGCCCGACAACTATTTATAGTATTAGGAGTGACAACGAAATCAAGGTATTAAGAGTTAGTTGGACCTGGGCATGAGATGTGATGTAGCGTGGTACGAAAAGTGTTTTTTCACGTGTAGCTATTAAACGTGTTTTCAATATGTATGTCTACGAAAAGAAGACGCACTTAAAACTATATCTCTAGCGTTTTAAAATACCACTAGCTGATTAAAAACGTAATTACCAAGCTTATCAAAAGTGGTAAAAATGGCTTTTTACAGATTGCTGTATCTGGAAAACTACCAATCGTAATTGTAAAACAAAATTATGGCGACCTGCGTTGGACTTTACTTCATACTTTCTACAAATAAAATAATAGGGTCACCGCTTAAAGTCCTATTGAAAAACACTTTCTACGAAAACACTGCACGCTAGTTTAATACTCTGCGCTTAGAGGCGAAGCGGTGTTGAACGCACACATTGGAGTTGACATATCGCCATCCCCGCATTTTTGCTTCAAACGGAAAAAAAACTTAGGTCCAACTAACTCTTAAGGCCGCGCTTAAGATATGTTAGAATGTGCAGGGAAATGCTTATTTACAAAACTATTCAATACATGCTTATTGTATAATTTTTAAGACACCATACTCATTAAAAAGACAGTTTGGAAGCCTTCCAACACAGCTGAAAATTGTATCTTCAGATGGCCGTCAAGGCGTACTATACGGATATATGCGAAACTCTAATATAATCATGCACTAAACTCTGCTACAGACATTCCACCAATAAATTGTATGATCACCGCTTAAATTCCCACACTAAAAATGGATCATCGGTGGGAACCTTGCACGCCAGTTCAGTGCTTGATTCGTTTTGGTGATGCGGCATTTCATGCGCGCTTCAAAGTCGCCCTTATAGCTCCGTCGCTTTAAACCGCTCAATGTAGGCGACGCCCTTTAGATGTATGCCTAAGCTAAATAGTACTAAATATTACGCTGGAACTGATATCAACTGCAGCATGGCCTTCATGCCAAACAACGACATTAAACTACTGAAATTTAAATCATTCAGTGCGTATTTTTTTCAGTTCTAAGTTATGATTAGAGTTCTCCTTTTCTTACGATGTAATTTTCGAAAATTTAAAGTAATCCATACAAAATACTGTACTGTTTCAGAAACGACAATTTTATCTGTATTTTTCACCAAACTAACCGCTTCCGTAAACTGTAAACGCACTTTCGTATGGAAATATTAATCTACAAATAACGCTATCAATGACTAGCCATGTTACTCGTTCAGCAAAAACATCGACTGTCTATATAGACACACAAAGTAATCGGAATAACCAAAGTTAAATTTTAACAAATAGCATTTTTATAAAATATTATTTTAATACACAAACTATGTCGAGATTACTACGAAGCACACAATTTCCTTACAGTAAACATATGGGCTCTGCACTGAAAACTGTACGCATGAAAGCTAAATACTGGTTCGTGTAAAATTAAAAAATTTTAAACCAGTAAAAGATTAAAAAAAAAAGACACGAATCAAAGTAACAGATTACATATGGTTATTAATGCAGTTGAAAACCATGTACGCAAATAAACACAATAATACATTGGGGGAGAATTGGATGGTTTCTCACGTACAGCACAAAGTTCACGTAATCAAAAAATTTGTATGGTACGATCAAATAATGATAACTGCGTTAAGTCTGCAAGATTTTACCAGAGTTCTACTCGTGGCAACAGTGGGTACAGTAGTTAGCATAGCCAGAGTTTGGGCTCGACGAAGGCTCAATTATCATGCTAGTCGGTCGAAAAAGAGCGCATAACTTGAAAACGTACAACTCACATAAACTTTGAATATCGCGAAGTATATGCCATTTTCCCCCAAGGCTATTTATGTATTGGAATGCAGCTTCAAAATTTCCTTCAACTTCCCTAAAATAGTGATAAAACAGGCTAGTTAAAACCATATATTGTTGAAGGTAAACAGTGCGTTCTCTTTAATTTATCCCGCTTGAAGATGTTGGACCCGTAAAAATTCAAAATTTTATATTTGTACCAAACACTGTTCAACTTCTACACATCAGATAACATGTCATTTCCCCAAATAAAAAAATTAAGTCCCATAGTTTCAGCATAATCACCTAACAAAGTCACAAAATGGTAGTTGCGGTGTAGCCAAAATAATAAAAAATAATTAACTTGCTGAAACAAGACAATTCATATTGATACGTAATGATGTGAGCTACTTCAAGACAATTTTGCAAACACAAAGCGATACATTTTTGTATTTTTTTAAAAATGGATGAAAATGAGTACATTTTTGCATAACTTTGACTTTTGGCTACTACTGAAATTTTCAAAACTAACTTTTGTCAAACATGTCATAAATGCATTGATACGCCGACTTTCAGTTCCTGTAATTTTGAATTCATTAGTTAATTACTTTTTTTATTTTGGCTACACCGCAATGACCATTTTGTGACTTTGATGAGTGATTATTCAAAAACTATGGGGCCTAATTTATTTTTATCTGGGAAAATGACATGTTATCTAATGTGTAAGAGTTGAACAGTATTTTGCACAAATATAAAATTTTGAATTTTTACGGGTCCAACGCCCTTAAAGGAGGTCCTCTAGCCGCCAGGACATTCTGGCTACGCTCCTGATGAGTGGTTGTGGTGCAGTTACCTCTTACGTGACGGAGAGAGCATAAGCATTTTCTTGCAGTCTGGGAGAGTCTTCTCGTCCTTGTCCATTGTACGGTCTAGAGAACACTAGTCAACCCTGCCTTACGAGACGGGGAAGCCAAGCTACTGACGGGCATACAAGCCTTTACTCGCTAAATGGATACTACTCGTGTTTCCTAGCAGAAGCCGTGCTAGCGACTGTTTGGAAGGCGTGTTTTTCAGTCTGCAGGGGACTTATGAACTGCCCTTCACTGGAGGCGGCCAGTACGCCCTCGGGTAGAGAAATCTCCGCGGTATTAGACTTGTGTTTCCCAAAAGAAACTAGTTTTTATGACTTATTGCGCTTGTCCCAGAGTTTAGGTTATATACTGGTGTTATATCCATCATAATCTCATACACACTTAACACGAGTATGAACTGAGAGTAATTATTTATCTAGGCAAATGTGTGATACTTGAGCTCATTATCTTAGCTCTGGCTAAAATACACGAGATCTTTACCATATAATCTCTATATATTTCTTTACCATCATGTAATAATATAGTGATATGGAAATATTCACTTGATCCCTTCGAGCATGGCTGTTTTGGTATCTTTCACACAGAAAGTAATGTTTTACATAGATTGCAGGCCGGCAACTTCGCCAATACTGTTTCATTTGTAATCAATTAAAATATACTCTATTCTGTGTAAATTAACCACATTTTAAAAGAAAGTTGTTAACACTTAACATTTAAGTTAAACCAGTCACAATACAAGGCAAAATCTACGGTAGGTCTTGCATACTGTGTAATAGACATCTCAGATAAGTTTTACAACCAAATATTTCCACTGATATTGCATAAAACATGTACAGTTCATAAATAGGAAGTGCCCTCAGAACTTTAAAAACTCACTGCTGTCGTGTGAAGCAAAGTATACCGGTAAGTAGTTTAATATGCATACGTACGTTTTCTATCTTCTCGACGAATGTGTGGATTTTGAAACAGCTTGCGTCACGAGAGAAATCAAATCAAATATTTTATTTCTTTGAATCTATATACGACTCTACTACCTATGCGAATGTAAATAATACGATGTGGGCCACAAAATTACGTCAGCAAAACTGTCAGGTAAGTGTACTCGTTCATATATAATACTGTATCTGTGTTAATGGTGTTATTGGTTTATACGTGAGTTTCGCATGAATACGCTGGATGGCATATCTTGTTTTTCTCCGGAAAGCTTCGAGTGTAAGGTCATAATTATATCGTTGCTTGTAGACTCTAGTTTACCCCATTTTTATTAACTCGCATTATTTTGTGTTTGTTCTGTACAAATGTTGCAATCGGTTTTAAACTAACTTTCCGATGAACTGGATACTTGAAACTTTAAATTATCGTTCAGAAATGGGTGTCAATGCAATATAAAAATAAAACACTGTGAAATGATTATTAAAATAAAAAAGTACCGCGTATTTCAAAAGTGACTAAAAATATTACATAATTTCTCCTAGCCTCACACAGATTCCTTACCCTGTACAAACTGCTCTTAAAAATTTTGACTGTGGATTTTTATTAGATATTAAAATATTTACAAGATTTAAAACTAGGTACGTCGGGCGCATGCAACATATAATAGTAATGAGCATAGAGAGTAGTGGTCGTTAAGTTTAGCTACTCATCACGTACCGGCCAAACTATTGAATTTAGACATATAGTTATTGATGAAAAATGTTTCTAGTGACATTCTAAGTAGTCCTACGTAAATTTTTTTTTGTTATGTTAGGTTTTTTAGGTTAGTTTAGGTTATATTAGTTTAGTTTAGCTTATTTTAAGTTATATTAGCTTAGTTTAAGTTATATTAGCTTAGTTTAAGTTATATTAGCTTTGTTTAAGTTATATTAGCTTAGTTTAAGTTATATTAGCTTAGTTTAAGTTATATTAGCTTAGTTTAAGTTATATTAGCTTAGTTTAAGTTATATTAGCTTAGTTTAAGTTATATTAGCTTAGTTTAAGTTATATTAGGTTAGGTTACCTAACTTAACCTAATCTAACTTAAACTAACCTAAAACTTATTTAAACTAATGTAAACTAAACTAAACTAACCTAACAACCTAACTTAACAAGTAGGACTTCGTAGAACGTCACTAGAAACATTTTTCATTAATAAAATACATGACTAAAATAGTTTAACCGGTACACGATGAGTAGCTAAACTTGATATTTACCTTAAATTTATATATATATATGAAAAATTCACAATCACAAATTCTCATAATCCGGTTATAATTATATGTGAGTAAAAACGTATATTTTAATTTTTTAAAATAATTACCTACTTCTATGATTTTTAAGACAGGTTTTCCTAGTTGTGTAAACATTACCAGTGCGAATGGAAACAATGCTTAGCTGCTATACGAAATAGATTACTAAAACAATATAAAATAACTGGAAAAGCTTCTAAACAAAGCAAATAAATATTTCAAAATTATTATTGTGGATTACAAAAAAATATTCTACAGGAATAAAAGTTAGACTAGCGCGTAGAATGAATCTTATAAAAATGGTAATGCGTGCTTACACTTCGTACCAAGGGAAACAAATTATTCCGCCCAGAGTGAGATGTTTATAGCGTGGTCTAGATCATTTGGGAGGGAAATGTGAGGTGTGGGTGGAGCAGCAGCGGTATGGAAGGCCGGCGGAAACGGAAGTGTTCAGAGAAAATCCACCGGCCAAAGACAACGCCCGCCACGTTTCCCGCGTGCGATAATCGGAAGCGACCCAACCGGACATACAGTACAGTCCGAATCGCGATGAGGGAAAGCAGTTTAACTTACTACTACATCAAAAATCAACCCTTTCCCCCCGAGGCCAATTACCTTCCGTAAGCACACATACAAGCATAACACACGAGATTAATTCAATAACAAAATACTGAGAAAACAGCCTATACATATATAGCCTTAACGATTACTGGCATTAAAAACATCACACTGCAAAATTTAGTCAAAACCATCACTACATCTTTATTCTACACACTGCATATTTTAGGATACATTTGAGGATGAAATTTTAGAGCGTGGGTAGTGATAATATACGTGATAGAGAAGTTTGTAGTAAACATGTTTCCTAAGAATCTTTTAAATATTACTCGAGTTAATTTATAATAATAAATACAATTGGAAACAATGCGTAGGAGTGGATTAATGTACACAATAATTCGCCATTTGACCAACGTAGGCCAATTTCATCCAGTCTAATATGTAGGCCTATTGTTGGAATAGTGGCCACGTTATAAAATTATCATTTTGCCAAATGACGTATTGAGGTCCAGGCAACAAAAAAGCATGAAGTAAAAGAAAAAAAAATAACGCTACTTAAAACATTACTGATTTGTGTCTCAGAAGGAAATATTTTGGGTTCTATAATTTCCTTTTGCACATAACCGACATTAGCAAATAAACGTAGTGGTGTTTACCGTTTCTAATGAAAAAAACTTAAGTCACTAAAAGCAAACATAAATAAATAATTTTTACTAAATCAATTAATTAACTAGTTTACGGGTAACAAATTAATCCTGAACTTAAAGTAGAATTAAGGTTAATGCAAGTCAACAAACCACTGCCAATTTAATTGATTACAGAAAACTTAGCGTAAATGAAGAGAAGGTTGCAGAATTTTTAATATTACTGGCTAATGACAAAGTAACTTCGATCTATCGTATAATAGTATACGAAAGCAAGCCCCTATTAATACCGTTGAAGTAGCCAATAATGGAAAAAATTAAAGTATGGGTGGAATACTAAACGACACTGACACTCAACGATTACACATTGACATACTAAAAACAACAGTTAAGAATACGCAAAACAAAAGGTATGCAGTTAGTAAAAATTATTAATTACACTACGTAAAAACCAAAATACGTAAAACTAATTAATGCACTAAACTTCCAAGCCATATATTCAGCTTGGGATTTGCTTGCTTCGGAATGCTAAAGAAATAATTTTAACTCAACTTGCTCATATAGTTATGGGCAAAATGTCTCTCTTTAACTAGCTAAAGATCCAAAACTTGTTTGCTTGTTTTCACATCAATCATTAAAACTGAAGGTTCCCGAGCTGTAACGTCTTACTACGTCATCCGTCTTAACGATTAATTGAGCCACGAACTGTTGACAAGGAGGCGATTTTCTGAAGACTTCCGGACCGTTAATCGAAACGTCGATATGCAGTACTTCCCAAGGAACAACACGTTTCCTTCAAGCCCGGAGTGGAGAAGTACGCTTCTGGTTCTGACACATGGAAATGTTATCTGTCCTGAAATATGCACTAAGCCCCTTGTGTAGTGTGTATCAAATTATATTCACATACAGAGCCGCTAATGTTTCTTTGTGTCAGTTGTGGATTCGCATCTTGGTGTTTCGAACAGCTGTGTCTCAGCCTGAAGACGGCAATAGAATGCGATTCCCGAAACTTTGCCTTTTTTCGTTGTTTTTAACTTGTGTTGTCTCTTGTCTTTTGTTTGTTGCCCACTGTTCACTGGTTTTGTCTATTTCCATCTTTTTTTTTTTTCATTTTGGTAATCTGGTTCTATTTGTGTGTCTTTTTTGTCTGGTTGTTTTGTCGATATTCGACTGAATTCTACCTTTATAATTCTTTGTTGTCTAATTAAAAAATATATATTTAAATAAAAAAACTGACAGAATTCTTCTCGGATTGCTTTTTTTCTTTTTTTTCCCCCCTGTGTGTTTTATGTCCGTTTTTTTTTTTTTGTTATTTTTGTACTTTGTCATTCAACACAAGTTTGATCAGAAAAACATGAGCAATGACGTATGTCCACAAACCAATAAATTATAATTGAAAACTCGCATTGCAACAAAACATTTAAAAATCTCATGTGTATGGTAAGAAGACCATTAAAAAAACTACGTTTAAATTATTTTTGGCTGAAAGCCGTCACTAGTATATACATTACACTGAAGTTGAGTGGAGACATTTCGTTCAACAGCGGCGTCTTGAGCTCTATTGGGATACAAGAACAGATGAAACAGGAGTACAACGAGAAAACAGGCCCGCTAGTGAAGACGTCTCCCGCTTGCAAAATTCAGGATTATCTTTGATCAATGTAGCGGGAGGCGAGTGGTCTAACCACTAACACTACTTTGCCTCCCCCACTCTATCAACGAAGAGAACTTAAAAAGTAATATCTATAAGTGCATACCGGTATCATTCTATCGTGTCATGTGATCTCTGCGTCGCACGATCTCATTTATGTGCCACCAGAGCGACTTCAATTACTGCAGAGTGGCTACGACACAAATACAGTAATACTAAACGTAATGTGCTGGTATACTGTCAACATTCCTAGTCCATTCAACATCATCTCTGTATGGCTATAGCTCCGTTTCCTCATCTAACCTGCTTTGCCTAATGTAGTTTCTGGTCTGTTGGACTACAAAGTTGTTAACTTCAAATCTCTTGGTTCATTAAGCTTACTATAAAACATTTTTAAAAAAGTATTTATTAGCATAGGCTTCAGATCATACGGTTTTTTTCTCATTTTACGCTTTTTATTTTTCACAATTTCTAAAATGAGTTTCTAAGTGCTCCAAACGAATAAAACTTATGTTAATGATATCAAATATTAACATTTTAATGGTGGAATCTTAAACCAATTTAAAACATCTACAAATGGCAACATGCATTTTAATTATGAAGTATGTACTACACCAAAGTACTGCGTAAAAGTGTGATTTGACTGTTTCGTGGAGTATCTTCTGAATTACTCTTACGCTTTGATTTTTTAAAATGATTCATGCCATGTGACAATTTTAAGCGAAATCCTGGACATAAGCCATTGCTTCAACATGACAGCCTAGAAAACGAGATTAGATAAAAAAAAAACTAGCCAAGCTTAGCGGTAGTCTTAACGTGCATATAATTTAAAAATAAAAATACGTGATAAATCCCATTAGGAAATATGTCCGATACAAAACAAACAGCACTAGATACCGAACTAACAAAACTCGGCACAACAATTAAGACTGCGCAAACAAAGGGATGAAGATCAGAAAGCACGCAAGCCTGGATGATACGAGGACTTCGCATAACATGTTGGAACAACGATGACGACTCAAAATAACTCCGAAGTTTTTAAAGACTAACTTGTTGCGATGTTTCGCAACTTGACACCTGCGCCCGTCTTCAAGCGAACAAAAAGTGTCATATTACATAAACTGCATATGTCTGAGAGTTATATAAAAATACTCATGGTTTTATCCGTAATGGCGCCACCTACAGCGCGCTTCACATGCATTGTAACGTGCGGGGAAATACTTTTTTTAATGAAAGTATTCCATATATTCCCATTGTGTAAGTATACTAAAAACAAACACTTCGTACAAATACGGAATGACATTGTTAAAATATGCCATGTTCATTAAAAACACTGTTTCGAAGCCCTTCACCATTGCTAAACACGGACTTCCGTACTTCAAAATGTACATAACGGATGTACGCAAGTAAAACTGTGATAAAATCGTGCACTAAACTTTACTACAGACTTTCCACAAATAGGTCACAACTAAAAGTCCCATCGTAAAAATGAATCAGGGGTAATCTTGCAGGCTAGTTCAGTGCTTGGCCCGTTGTGTAGACGTGGCAAGGTCGTCCTTATAACTTCGTCGCTCCTGAGCATCTAACGCGCACAACCGCTGAAGGGTATGTGGCGCCCGCCCGGTACAGATGCGCCCGTGAAGAAGGACCTGAAGGACAGGGAAGGACGACACGCAGTGTCACGGGGGTGGACGCAGCGCCAAGAGGCACTGCGGCAGCTGATGCGGAGGATGGCCAGAGGACAAGAGCGCAGAGGAGCAGGACCAGATCAATAGCGAGATGAAGCAGCCGTCACTGCAGACGGACGCTCGGCGCCGGCCCTCACCGGAGCGAACAGCTGACGTCGAGTTCGCTAACTGAAGCAACGTACAGACAAGTCTGTCCGACATCTACACACACCGTCTAGCCACCTGCCACTCTGTTACACTGTGGGTCTAGACGTGTTCAAAAAGTTTACGTTTCTACTTGCTTGGTATCTTCAAAACCTGCCCTAAGAACTTCATGTTAAGTGAGCGTGTTAAATAAATCAATGGTAAATATCTCCAGGTTCTCGAAATCAATACAAATAAACAAAAATTGTAAATTCTTGCAAAAACTGGGCGACGTATTTCTTGAAGACAAATCTCTGACGCCGAGATTTTGTACATTGCCTTTAAACGATTCCTGCTGTGGGTTACATTATAAATCGAACTGTATTTGTGGACGTTCGTCCGAGTTGCAAAAAAATCCCCACGATAAAAATCACTTAAAAAAACTAGTGTTAGATGTCAACAAACATACGACATGCATTTAATTCAGGAAAGAAATATGGGAGATGCAGAGCAACGCTAGGAGCAGCACCATCGCGCCTTGCAGACGGCCGGAATGGTGATAGAAATGTATTTTCCATATGCGTGGCAATGGAGACGCGAGATTAATTTTATTTTTAAGGGCTCGTGTGGATTAAATGCAGGGTGTAGTTCACGTATATAAAACTAATATTGATCACGACGAGCTATTTAATACGAAATATGTAATAAAATGTTCAATATATTAATTTTTTAATTGTGTGTATTAGAAGCGACGCGAAATAAAGCCGCATAGAGAGTGTGTACCAATAAATGATTTCGTTATGCCGAAAATACAATTTACAAGAAAAATATAATTATAATCTTTTCGGCAAACTACAAAATTGATTAAAACTTTGTGCGCACGAAAATTGTCCGCTTATAGGTTACATAATGCTTGAAGGTTAGTTCATGCTGTTGTTACAACGTATGTTAATATTATCGTTATTGCAAGTAGACAAATATTTTATATAAAAAGGGATAGTATGAGCTTGTAATTTTCACGTTACTATTGATATTGACGAAACGTTCTCAAATGTAGCTTCGGAAAATTTTTTGTAACATTTCTTGTAGGAAAAAAGGCTACTTTTCAAAAATAAACATAAAAACGGAAAATTATTTCAAACAAAACTCTCATGCTAAGTATATATTTTGACGCTTGCAACTGAATAGACCCGTCTACGACTATATCATTTCAACAATTTAGTATTCAGTAAATGGACGAGGCTAGGCCTAGCATCGTTAGTTCTAAATAAACCAGATATAATGAACGCTATATGTTTATCACAGTACAAACGGAAATTGGAAAACAAAATACAAATAGTTAATACAGAATTAATTTAAAGAATGCAGTTTATAATATGAATACAATTAGTTTGACAGAAGTTGCGATGTGTGAAAATTACAACACTCGTAACGATATTTTTACATTATTATCTATCGACAGTGCTATTTATATACATATAGAAACATATTTTTAATAAAACTCTTTTATTTTTAATAAAACTTTTATTTTCACAACGGAGAACAGTACTTTTGCCACGTAGAATTTATTTATATACTTTAAATTGCTTCGTTACACACGTGTACAATATAACGTCTGCAGTCAGTATCACCATTACGAAGGTTCAGAAGTTCACCACAAGATATCAGCCACTTTGCTTTGCCATCTCTCATAGTCGTGTCCTTACAAACACAAAAACAAAATCAAAAAAGAAATTAACTCCGGAAAAAAATATAGCCGCATCAGGAAAAACTACGGAAATAAATAAGATAAGGTGAATGAAAAATGGCGACAAAATGAACGCGGACGACGATAACAACACAAATGAAAAGAGACACGCCTGGATGTGAAGACAAACGTCACAACATAGAAAACACATACAAAAAGTAGCAGGCATTTATTATATCTATCCGCAACGATAATAAATCTTACTAAGTAATATTACTGCCAAGCACTTAGACAGTTGTGTTTAAAAGGTATTACCTATATTTACAGTACATGGCTTAAAAATTGTCTAATGCCCACAGCAGCTGGTTCCTACAGTTCCTGCTCTGTAACCAGTATAATGCTGATCTCACCTTGTTATTACAACGTTTGAAACGTACACTGGCAGAATTTTATCCAGACTTCTGGTGGCATTGTTCGTGGATCTGTTAGTAGAAACAGACTGGCTTTCGAACGATGCTAGCATATTCCAAATATGACCGAGCTACAGGCGTTGGACTCGTATTTGGGAAGACCCGTGTTCGAGACCCGACTCCGGCCATCTTGATTTCGGTTTTCCATGGTTTACCGGAATCGCTTAAGGCGAATGCTAGGATGGTTCGTTAACATAGACCATGGCTGACTCCTATACCAGCTCCTGTCTTTGTACCAAGTTGTGTTCAACCATCTCTAATGACATCGCTGTCACGAGACGTAAGGCTCAGCTTATCCCAAATATGCGCATAGCTCAAGGCTCAGAAGGCGAGTTACAGAAACCGGTTAATTATCTTCAAGTCTCGACGCAAGTTTTAAAGGTTTTTAATGTGACATTATTACTGAGGTAATAAACTAAATGACTTCTTTTCAAGCTGTCGCCAAGGCAATTTTATGTCTAAAATGTCTCCTTACATGCCAGAGTGCACCGACCCGTAAGCCATAAAAGCCATTTAACTCTCTCCCCGAAATGTCACTGGCGATACCACACACTCCGGTAAATACTACTCGCCCGGAATCTTCTAGTCCATATATTCCCAACCAAGTGCCACAACATGTATTATATAAACTCTTCCTAGTGGGGTCGGTCCCGGGATTTTCGAAGTATTTCTAGTACCACCATGAAAACAAAACCTATCACTTCCGGCAGGAAGTTCAATCATCACCCTCTGTAATCGAGATGTGACATCAGTCGTTCTCAATTTGTTACAGACCTAAGTAAAATGGCAATTAGTTTACACAACCCGCGTCGAAGTTCACTGGACCCCAATTAGCTACAATTTCATCCTGCCAGTGCGATGCACGGAGCCATGTTTCCAAAAACTAATTATAAATACATATCTTTCTCCCCATCTCTCCACCTTTCTCTCCATCTCTCACCCTCTCTCTCCATCTCTCCACCTCTCTCTCCATCTCTCCACCTCTCTCTCCATCTCTCCACCTCTCTCTCCATCTCTCCACCTCTCTCTCCATCTCTCCACCTCTCTCTCCATCTCTCCACCTCTCTCTCCATCTCTCCACCTCTCTCTCCATCTCTCCACCTCTCTCTCCATATCTCCACCTTTCTCCCCATATCTCCACCTGTCTCTCTCCACCTCTCCCTCTTGCTCTCTCTACCTCTCCCTCTTGCTCTCTCCACCTCTCCCTCTTGCTCTCTCCCCATCTCCCTCTTGCTCTCTCCCCATCTCCCTCTTGCTCTCTCCCCATCTCCCTCTAACTTTCTCCCCATCTCCCTCTTGCTCTCTCCCCATCTCCCTCTTGCTCTCTCCCCATCTCCCTCTTGCTCTCTCCCCATCTCCCTTGCTCTCTCGTCTCCCTTGCTCTCTCCCCTTTCTTGTTCTCTCCTCCTTACCTCTTTTTCTCTCATTCTTTCTCTCTACCTCTGTTAACTCAATTCAAGAATAAATAAGAATACTGGATTTAAGTGTTTGACTCATCAATTACTTAGCTCACTCGGAAAATTATGTTTGGTCCTTAACGCACAGAAGAGAATAAGTCAAGTCTCAGCTAACAGAAGAAGCCTATTAGGTTGAAGTCACAATTAATAGAACTTTGTTACTATTTATTTATGAATTCCCTGAAAAATTAGTCAACAACCCCTTACCTTGGGTGTGCTTAGCAGCTTAACATACTTGTAACGATAACTGTGGATCACAGGCATGGGAATATATAATTTTCATCATAACGAAGTCCAAATTGTTCAGAAAGACCCTACTAATTGTAGCTAATTAGTAATAAATACATATTATTATTACTTTTCTGTAGTTACCCCGTATTAATTTCACTACCTCAAACTTATAAAAAAAATATTAGCACAAATTATCGTAATTTATTCGTACTGGTACCAAAACATCCTATTATAACAGTAAAACACACTCTTATTTTGGCTACAAATATTTGTTTTGAAAATTTTTATTAATTATGGTTATTCTTATTCTATAGGTCCCGAGAATATCAGAAATGTTTACTAATTAATTCATGAATGATAAATAGAAAACGTATGTATCTTTACAAATTTATAATGACTAGTTAAATATATATTTCGCTGAAACTTTAAAATTATGGAAACAATGTTTAATACTCGTTCCCATACCCCTCAACAGTGAAGCAGTGCATTTACAAGTGTTACCAAAATTAAAGTATTCAGGGACTGTATCAATATAAACTAGAATTGCCACCTTCCCACGCCTGCCCAGACCGCCTAGCGGTGTGCAGAGCATCTGACGATACAAGTTTATTTGAAAAATATTCAACCTACGAGAGTGATATCTGTTAAGGAACAGCTTTCAAAGAACGTTACACGCGTATATGCCATTTTAGGGTCTTCAGGATTGGTTTCTATCTCACAACCGAAAATGGGTGTTTTTGCGGTCCTTTTGGTATATGCGTGTACCTCTGACCTTTATCCTAAATACTGTCATAAAACGATAGGTTCGCCACTGAATATTTCAGTGGCTAGTTATCGACGATGAGTCTCAAGCCAGTTCTGTGACTTGCACCTGGAGGCTAGGCTCAGGTGTGATGAGCTAACTGTGTCGCCAAAAGCTCTACGTAATTCATGGACTCGAAGGCACAAAATAGGTTCACCCGTTTCTTAGATGAAATACTGGATACAATCAAACTTTTAACTTCGATGGAACTTTATCGTCGAAGCCGAAATTTCCTTAACTAATTATCACACTATAACATTTCTCGTTACAACTTATAAAATGGAAAATTAGGATTCAGCTGAGTTGTTATCGATTCCAGCAGTTCGGAAGATAAAAAATAAAACTCACGCTGTACATGGTTCATGCAGTTTAAAGAAACATCTTCTGAAGTTTATGCTTGTCAACGCCCTGTTTTTACGACTGTTGGCCAATCAGAGTCTTTTTAAAACTTAATCTAAATTACATAATACAAACAAATACTCCCCGAAATTTGTATCCAAAATCCGTAACCTCACATCATATTTTAACGTACTAACTAGGGTCCAAGAAATAAGGCATTTATTTTAATTAAACCCTGTAAAATCCGTATACTTCCCACCTAAAACTTGGCCCTCATTCCGACATACATTAACGATGAAGTTTCCTTACGCGAAGAAACATTATTTAATTTATTTGTTGATGTCTGAACCTCAAAACAGTTTTGATCTGCGTATATTAATAATATTCAATGAAACAAACAAACTTGCAAAACGTATTTTCTTTTCTTGCAATGTACGTTGTCGTAATTCATTAAAAACTAGTTGTACTCTAATTCATTCAAACCTCACCAAATTGTAAAATTATTTTTGCGACTACGTAATATAAAATTTACTAAGAAAATTTGTTTGTAAATGTTACAGGGCATACATGTTGAGTGTAATGACACTAGATATTTTGTTTAAGGCAAAAGCTTTTTTTTTTTTTTTTTCGTGCTTAACTTGTTCCGGTATCGTACACAATTTTACCGCTTGACTGTAAACTGTTCAAAAAAGCGAAGCACTGTTGAAAGCAGCCTTACAAATAATTTTTTTTTAAAAAGTTATATACTTTCAGACCTGTAACTTTTAAGGTGGATTCACAACCACGTACGTAAAGTATTAGAGATTTGATTCACATCATCATTTAATCTAGTCATGCGCGAAAATTATTTATATCGTAACAAAATGTAGGTAATAGATTATTTTACTAATCTTTTATTTTTCGAAGCTAATTAAATAATTCATAACCACTACATAAATTATTTATAAATATAAAGTAATGTTAAATTGGGTATTACGTTTGCACATCCTACAATGACAACCACCACCAAACGTACGAGAGGCCGCCGTGGCCGATTGGTCAGACCATTCGCCTCCCACATAGACTATCCGGGTTCGATGGGTTCGATTCCCGGCGGGGTAGGTCCTGGATTTTCGCATATGGAAATCGTGTCGGACAATTCGTTAGTCGGCGGGTTTACTCGTGGATCTCCCGTCTCCCCAGCCCCTTAATTCCGGCGTTGCTCCATGCTCACCTCATGTCATACCTCACCAGCGCTAAATACCTCTATGTTAAGCGCTGACAAAATCTCTCACTCAGCGTTTTGTGTTTCTATGTTTACACGTACGTATGCTACGTGGCAGTTGTGAATCCAGCTTTAATCTCGAGTGCGGTGCTATCTTAAACCAAGTTTATTACTCACACTACCATTTTTACATTAAGATGTGGCGGGAAAACAGACAGGCTGGAACGAAAAAAAAAATCTAGAGCTTTAAAACAGCTCATTTTATCGTGTATAGTTTATAATAATATTACGGAACCCACGTCTTAGTGTACTGTTATTATTTCTCAACAGAAAAGTTCATACAAATGCTCAAATTATATAGGCTATATATTAGTCTGTGCGGACGTTTTCGTCTGTTCTATTTCAAAATACAAAACAATTTTAGAAAAAAATTAATTTTTATACCTATAATAAATATATATATATATATATATATATATATATATATATATATATATATATATATATATATATATATTAAACCAACACAACTGTGAATAAATTGTGAGAAAAGTTCAAAAACGTATTTGATAAGTACGCTGAGCCATGTTTACAGATTTATGATCAAACCAAAAATTTGCATATGGTTTTAAATAATTTCCAGTAAAAAATTTTTTAAATATAATTTCCGCGTTGTTTTAAACATAACTGCAGTAGACATTTATCATTAAACTGTTGTGCTTCCTTTTAAATGTTACCCCTCAATAATTGTTAAGATTATTTATTTAAATATTGTAGTGTTAATTACCTTCCTAGTTTCACAAGTATTTTCAAAAATTATTCTAATGTATCCTGTACCTTCAAAATATCTCATTCTCAAGTTTTCCCAATATTATTTGTTATCTCTGTAAAGGAAAATTATTTTAATGAAAGAAGCTTACTATGGAATAAAAAATTCGTCATTCGTAATGTCTCAACATTTTCGCAATGTCAAGATTTTAGTAAAAAAAATTGTAAAAAAACTACAATCAAGTTACTGATGCTTTATATCGTGCTAAATTTTACTCAGTATTAGGCTTAGGTAAGCCTGCTTGTGTGTTTATATGGAATGAAAAGTAATACTAAAATATTTGAGCACACAAAAATGCTGACCAACATGAATATTTTCCGGCGAGATCGCGACGTTCATATGTGATATTTGAAATAAATAATTTTGAGCTCAGTTATCAGATGAAAGTTCAGTTCTTTTTAATGTTTTTGTTGACCTGTCAGCATGCTGGAAAAACGCCTTGAACAGAAAATGGAATCCTACTCCGAGCGCGAGAATCAACATTTTCCAAAAAGCAATAAGCAGCTGTTTGCTAAACCAAACAGCGACAGTGGTTTCTCTTTGACAGCCAGCACAGAATTAAGTTTCACTCAACTGCCTTGAATGAATCTTCAAAGAAATGGGAATAAAGACACAGCACTTTGCCCGTTTTCCTCTCCTCCACTAACGGCATCTCTCAATTAATGGTTTTCACATTTCTACTGAATAAGACAAAAGAGTATTAGGTATTGTTTTCTTACACTCTGTAAGCGATTCTCTGAGTTGAAAATACCCGCAAAGACTACAGCCATACAAAGTTGACACTCATGAAAATATATCCTGAAGTTCACTACTGAACTTTGAAAACCAGAAAGAAACATCTGAGCTTAATATCGCAGTACAAACATTCTGATTATGTTTTCTTTCCTCATGTAGCCGTTAGTATTTTTAAGCCAAATAGTAAATGTCTGTAGCCACTACCAATTTTATCATAATGTAACACAACATCGTCTTTGGAGCGTGATACTTAACGTAATTCACCACGGCGAAAATGTGTATCATTGAATATGCTCCGTCTGTACAAATTCTCACACATTAGCCAAGACCCGGTTCATTTCGAATTTTAAAACAATTTTATGACTAATCTGTTTTGCATATATTGTAAGACTAATCCTCTCCGAAAAATGGCGCAAGAATATACTTCTGCGCAGTCTACTGCTATGCAACCTATAAAGAAACTTAACGACATCAACGATTCGAAGCCGGATTCTATCAACAATCATAGTTTTCCAACTATCATTATAGAGTGCCAAAACTACGTGCGGACAAGGGAAAGAAGTTTTAAACAGGTATACCACCAAACATGTTACGAATCTTCAGTACACTTTGTATACGTGGCACAGCGCTCGTTTACATTTCCGTGAATTTATGTAAACAAAAAAATCCGAAATCTTTGTTAATGGAAGTATTTTCGTCTCTTCGAACAAAAAGCCACAGTTTATATACAGGGCGAGCTTCACATAGGTTTACGAATACACAACTAAGGAATCTAGTTTCCCAGAAACTGGGGAAAAAAAAAAAAAAAACTGAAGCATATAATCATCACAACGAAAAGTTAAAACATAAATAGGGCCCTTGTTTAAAACATAAATGAGGAGTGTTTGTGGGAAACGATATAAGTGCCAAATAGTAAGTTCTTCAGGAAATGAAGAACAGAAAAATAAAGCTTGTCACAAGTAATTTTGTAATTCAAATGCTGTGTCACATTTATTTTAAAGGATTGTATGTGTGAAAAGAACTGTTACAGAAAATATTTAGAAAAATGTAACTTCAAATGGCACGAGTAACATTCTCCACGTCAACAGTTATGGAGTTACACCAAGTGCATTCTACGGACGTTTGAGCTGAATAATGTATTATTTGCGCTCATATCACTTCCTACGGTATTAGCAACAGGACATATAATTATTTCAAAGGAAAACCTCAAAATGTAATTTTCTGGCACTTATATCGTTTCCCACAAACCTCCTCAAATACGATCCTTGTAAAAATCTTATTTTCCAAAATTACAAACAAAAAAAAATTGCGGGCTACCTAATAACTGTTGCGAAAGCAAGCCTTCCAGCACTTCAATGATACCACACAGTCTCTTAATAAGAAAGATTAACTGAATCCAGTCATGCACTCCCATTGCACAGTTCTTTCAAAGATCAAGAAAGATTAAATTATACTTTCTGTCAAAGCGGAGAAAAACTTTAATTTTCGACACAAATGAATCGTATTTTGCAAAAAAAAATTTCTAAATGGAAAAATAGCACAAAGATGCTTTTTATTTCAAATTAACAAACATTTCCATATACATAATAACCGTCTCAGACCTATGAGCAAAGCCCAAAAAAATATATTATCACAGAAATATCTTAAATATTTCTCATAAAACATTCAAAACTCTCATAGAAATAATACTGTGTTGTAAAACGGGCATGACTCAGTTAAAAAAGAGAGAGAGAGAGAGAATAAGCACATTTACGGGGCAAGCAAGTAACGGAAAGCTTGAAGGTAGATAAAACTTTTTCAAACTCCAATAATTTAAAATGTTCCTGCTCACTAAAGAACAATACTATTTTTTACACAGGAGGCAGTGTTAATTTGCTTCTACACGATGTCACGTAGACTACATGTATTCAGAACACATCAGGGGCCGCCGGTTGGCGTACTGTACTGTCACGAGAACTCGCCTCACACCAAGGCGATACAAGTGCTATTACTGATGGCATCTTCAATAACATTTACATACCAAAGGTCTACGCTTGATGTTATCTAAAAAATTACAATCACTTAAAATCTATAGCAAACAGAGGCGCGTTAATATACAGGATATTTTTTTTAATAAGGGGACAAACTCCGCACGCATGTTTCTCACGAAAAACTGTAACGAAAATATGTTTAGCACTTTTCACTAAACGCAATGATGAGGGAATAATGGGCCTCTGAACATCGAATTTTGAAACCGTCTTTTCCCTAAATATCTTAAGCTAATTGACATAAAAATACAGTGGTTACCCGTTAATTGCATACAACATTTTTACCGTCAGGATTTTCGAACATCTGAAGATGGTTTATTGAGTAAAATTACCTGTCTAACAAATAAGGTTCTCTTGTTGCAACAGTCTACGACTCATCGTTTTCTTTCACATCGCAAATGAACTACAGCGATAGAGTTCCAGAAATAAATGATTAATTATGGTATCGTGAGTTAGAAACATATAGGTAATGTTGAATGTGCACCAACTAAAATACAAGGAACACAACAAAATACACATGAACGCACTATTGCCTATGCTGTGTATCTTAGCACAGGACTTACGAGGATTCTTAAATGACTATGTGAAAAAATAAAGTTGGGTTTGGATGGAAACCTATCACTTGGAAAGGGAGAGGTAGAAACACCATTGAAACCTTTAAAACGCAAATATCCAAATGTGTTTTATTCCACAAAATGTAATCTGCTGTACAAATTTACCAGAAAGCCATCTCGTGTTATACTGTACATTACACCGTATTTCGACAAAAAAAGTTAGTGTTCTCGTTAAACAAAAAAAGTTCTGATTCTGTAGATACCAACAAGTTTAATTTAGTAGTAAAGAGTATTAATTGTAAGATCAGGCATTAATTTTTGTTTGCCGTATGTGTCACAATTTCCTACCCACAATGAAAAACATATCAAAATTACGCACTTCTTTGTTTTTAAATGTACGAATGGGGTGTCGCCGTAATTTTGCATAATACGTAATTTGCATACGGTTTGTTCAATGGACACAGGTATACAGACTGTGTAACGTGAAACACTAAATAATACCTTATTTTGGACAGTTAAGGTTTGCAAACTTATGTTGATAACTGTACCGGTAGCCCATCAACATTGACGTATGTGGCAATCGATAATAAGCACACAAAAATTACCGTATAAGACTTATTTTTACTTGCCCTGCCCTCATGGCGGTAGTTCTAATTAGTGAGCACCTAATGCAACACATTACATCAATAAGGTTTATTCCTTGGCCATTCTGTGACACATGACATAGTCATTAATGTTTGATACAATGCTGCTAAGTGATGTAGGCAAATATTACGTGAAATGTTCAAAATGACCACCCCTTGCATGTACACAATCACGAACATGCCTCATCATGGATCTGCGAACACGTCCAAAAATGCCTGGTTAACCTCGAACCGTTTCACGTGCTTAAAAAATCCGATGACATAACATCTCTGCATCTTCTATCGGAGCTGCATAGATAAGACTCTTCACATGTCCCCACGAATAAAAGTCTAATGGGTTTAGGTCCGGTGAACGTGGGGGTCATGCAACAGGACTCGATCGACCAATCCACCTGTGATCAAATGTTGCATCCAACACAGTGCGTACAGGACGACTAAAATGTGCTGGGGCTCCGTCATGCATGAACCACATCCTTCTGTGTACACCCAAATGCACATCCTCTTTACAGTTCTGGGTATACATTGACGAGAAAGTCCCTGTACACTTCATCTGTTAGACGAGGCGGCAATACATATGGCCCCGCCAGATAATCAGCCACAATTCCAGCCCACACATTGATACGAAATTGTTGTTGATGGCTACCACTTGTGGTTTCACGTGGATATTCGGCTGCCCACTGATGATTGTTTTGGAAGTTAGTGATGCCATCCCTCCCAAACGTGGCTTCATCTGTAAACAAAACAGACGAAACTAAGGCTGCCATTTGACTTTGGCAAATGAACCACTGGCAGAATGTCAGTCAAGCTGGATAATCGGCAGGTGCAAAGGCCTGCATGCGCTGGTAATTGCACGGGTACAGGAGCTGTTGATGGAGTACCCTCCACGCAGTTGTGAGACTTGCATGTAATGTTGCCCCCACGATCCTGGTGCTGCCACCTGAATCCTCGTCAATGTTGTCGAGGATACTCTCTTCCAACCGAGGGGTTCGACGTGTCATGGGTCGCCCGCGATCAGCTGTATTCGCATGCAACGTTCCTGTCTCGGCAAGTTGGCGAAACAACGAAGTAAACATTTTATGCGTTGGCTGTGCTCTGTTTGGAAATGCCTCGCCATACAACCGCTTTGCTAGTCTACCAACACCGTTTGCACGACCATACATGAATATCATGTTCGCTTTTTCACGAAGCGGATAAGCAGGCATTGTTTAAGTCTGCACAGAAAACGTTTTTACAAAGACGGTTACTCACTTTCACCACCAACGTTTGCACAACTGACAACACTGACTCAAAACGCCACTATGGTTGAATAAGTCACGTGTTACACTGGGCGTGTGGCTGACTTGAGTCATGGTCTGTGTGCACAGAAGAATACGAATACAGGAGTTCTGGCGAAATGTGCACTTTTGTGTTATCTGTAGTCCGTGTCGAAACTGCTAGAATGCATTCATAGACATCTCGTTGTGCATTGTGTTGGGTTTGACAGGCGCTTCCATATGTTTACCGCAACGTCACTGCACCATTCTCCGAACTCAGGTAATGTGTCACACCTTCATGGTTCAATGTAAACCTAATTGATGTATTGTCTTACATCAGGTGCTAATCTTTGGCAGGGCAAATAAAAATAAATGTTGTACGGTAAATTTTTATATGCTTCTTATCTATTGCCACATACGTCAACTATTGCAACATACGTCAATGCTGATGGACTACCGGTACATATAAGAACATAAGTTTTGAAACCCTTAATTATCCAAAATAATGTATTATTCAGTGTTTCACATTACACAGTCTGTACATCTGTGACCATTGCACAAACCATTATGTAAAATTACAGCGACACGCCATTCGTACATTTAAAAACAAAGAAGAGCGTAATTTGTTTCCATCCAAACCCACTTTTTTTTCACATCGTCATTTAAGAATGCTCCTAAGTCCTGTGTTCTGCACCTCAGTACACAGCACACAGCATAGGCAATAGTGCGTTCATGTGTATTTTGTTGTGTTTCTTGAATTCTCGATGGGACACATTCAATATTGCCTACACGTTTCTAACTCACGATACCATAATTAATCATTTGTTTCTGGAACTCTATCGCTGTAGTTCATTTGTGATTTGAAAGAGAACGATGAATTCTAAACAGGTGCAACAATATGACCGTTTTTGTAAGACAGGTAACATTACTCAATAAACCATCTTCAGATGTTCGAAAATCCTGACGGTAAAAATGTTGTATGTAATTAAAGGGTAGCCACCTCTGCTATTTTCATATTGATGGAAGGTATCAACCAGCATTTTCTGTTGATTTTCTGACCCCAATAGCATTAAGCAATGTTGATAATATTGTATTTTTATGTCAGTTTTCGATATTTTCGGAAAATACTGTTTTAAAATTCGATGTTCAGAGACCTATTACTTCCCTTATATTGCGTTTAGGTGGAAAGCGCATAGCATGTTTTCGTCAATAGTTTTTCGTGAGAAACACGCACGCGGAGTTCGTTCCTCTATTTAAGGGCTTGTTCCCGAGTTTTTTTCAGACTGGTGCCAATAACTCAAATATTTTTTAACCAAAAGTTTTGAAAAAATTTGAGTCAATGTGCAATCACACGACGCACAATACTGTGGACGCGTTTTTTTAAAATAATGTACCATTCCCCAGCAAAAAAAATCCTTCATTTTTGCTTATTTTCACGACGAAAAACTTGGTACTTTGGGTAATGAAATCTATAAAACCGTTCAGTATAATTCTACAAAAAAATTCAGCTACAAATTATAACATATAAGTGTCAAAACTGTGCAGCGAAAATTTGATAGGAGTATTAGGTAGCAATAAAAAAATATTTTCGAAATCACTGCAAAACTCCGTAACAAGGTCTTAAGAAACATCCTGTATATCATGTCCTTTCAAAGCAATCAAATTGTCAAACGTGGAACGTGCACACACTCTCATGCAAATATTCGTGATTCAATTATCCAGGGAAAGGAAAGCTGAGATAAACTCACACTCAAAAACTCTATTTTTGTTGCACAACTTGACAAGCTTTGTTAATGGAATCCTGCTCCAAAGTTACTCATAGTTCACAATTACAAAGGTATGTGTTACGAAGTTCACGTGTATACAGATGTACAGACGTACTCGTGGAATTTCCACTCACTGATTGACAGGGCGTAATTTCACACAAACTAATCAAGACTAATTAATGCAGTCAGTTTTCTTCATCTTACACTTCTGTTTCTAAAACGAAGGGCGTCCAGTATGAAAAAAAAAAACATAGCTACATACTGTTGTGAGCC
Source organism: Medauroidea extradentata (assembly GCA_003012365.1). Taxonomy (NCBI): domain Eukaryota; kingdom Metazoa; phylum Arthropoda; class Insecta; order Phasmatodea; family Phasmatidae; genus Medauroidea; species Medauroidea extradentata. Next base: position 24,952 of record PNEQ01036110.1, on the reverse strand, counting down.
AAAGGGGAAGAGGGAGCAGGCATCTTCCCTCATACAGGACTTTTTAAACAGGATGTATGAAACTAACTACTATACACGATTAGGCATTGTAAAGTGGACTTAGTAGGTGCAGTTTTGATAAGCAACCCACACCCGGAAGCACAAGTGAGATAGCGAGTTAATATGCTGATTGGAATGCCCGACTTGGTCCACTTACCCAAATTGTTGCCCGCAACGCGTTGTGTGGGTATGTCGTAATGTGCACAACGTGTTGTGGGTATGCATTTTGGTCACTGGGTAAATGGAAATACAGTGCGTTGTGTGCATTGTGATATGGACAGCACCCGAAACATTGTTATTTTTCCCCACACCGCGTTGTTGGTATAAGCGGCTCGAAATAAAGTGAGCACGCAAAAAAGTCCCTGCTTAAGTTCTATTTTCAGCTAATTCGTATCTTTCCGCGCATAAAGGCAAACGACAGGAAATGTCTAATCCCTCTGGACACGTCACTTGATATTTGCGCGTATAAGATAAATTGTGCAAGGCAGTAGGAATCATGTAAAACACAATTATGTCGATTTCGGTTACTTTCGTTTCAGTATGGTTGTGTTTAAATAGGAAAATACATGGATCTATATTACGTACTTTCGCTGCCAACCACACAAGCAGTAAGGCAACTATAGAGTTAATGTTGAATTACACGCAGTAACGGCTAGTTACATTTTTCAAAGGTTAAATTTTTAGTGCTCACTCTATCCCAAACGACCTATGTTGTGGTTTCACCCACTACGCATGCTGGGTATTTAGAATTTACCCACAACGCGTTCCTAGTATTTTCAGATCACCCACAACCCTCCGCTGCAACATCAGATGTTTAGGTCAAATAAAGTTGGATTATGGGTAAATACAAAATACTCAATACGCGTTTTGATAGAATGCAAAATATACTTGAAACGCAATGTGGTTGGAACCACAATACCCACAACGCGTTGTGGGTGATTTGAAGTGTCTACAATGCAAAAAAAAAAACAACAACAATGCTTCAGGTACTATGCATACCGCCGAAGTGTTGTATTATATTACAATTTTCCCAGTGACTATATATATATATACATACATACATACATACATACATACATACATACATACATACACACACACACACACCCAGAACGCATTGCGCATATTACGTCATACCCACAATGCAATAGAAGTAAAAGTTTCTATCTGTGATCAAATACGGGGGATCCTAGTACACAAACATTATAAATATAAATAAATAAATATATATATGTGTGTGTGTGTATGTATGTAGGTGTGTGTGTCTGTGTGTGTGTGTGTGTGTGTCTGAAACATGACATAATTTCTGGAGAACGCATTCGTTTATGAACATATAATCGTGTAAACAGTAGAAGTTCCACAATATATTTTGTAGCTGCCACGAATTTGTTTTTTTTTTTTTTCGTGTCGCCACGCTGTTATTCTCATTTTTCAAAATGTTGTTTGTGCCGCCTTAATGAGTGCTGTAGTATACTGCAATTAGAAATTTGAAACAATAATCTATAATACAAGACTGCACGGCAGTCAACACTATGAGCAAGTAAAATGTGGAGATGTAAATTGGTCATGAAAATTACACTAATTAAGTCAATGTATTTTGATTTTCGTGGCAACACACAAAAAAAAAAATAAATGTCTGGCAAACAATATGCGTGTGATGCAATCTATCTACGGGAGTTGACCTAGGGTCCAGTTTGTCGGAAGTCCCAGAAGCCTGAAATTAATCAGTTCCTAGTAAACTGGACTAAGTTAATTACAATCGCTCTCATGTTCTCTGCCTGATGACGGGAACAGACTCCAGTTCCCGGAACGTCGTTTTCCTGTTCGTGTCTGGAAAACTACTGTGTTTTGTTTCGTCTCATCGTTGTGTCGTACTTTTATATTATCTTTTTGGTTCTAATATTTTATATTTTTGTCCTTTGGCCAAAGCAAGCCTTGGCGGTGTCGGGTTTTTTCTTTATTTTCTTATTTGGCTGCCCTTGTTTTATTTGTCCAGATTCCAATTATGGAGTTTTATGTTGTGTATGTATTCTGACTAAAGGATGCTCTGCTCATAATGTTATTCTATTACTTTAGTTTTCATTGACAGACATCTACATCTCAATGGAGTATGTCTTAGTCATGAATTACCATTATACACCTCTTTCAAAGATCATAAGTAAAAACAATCTAAAACTGTTTACTCGGCTGTCATTAACTGCCAGCAATAGTCAAACACTCTAGTAGACAGAATAATTGAATGGGTAGTATGAAAAGGAAAACAATCCATATTTTACCAAAAGTGAACTAAGATAGCCTAGCTGTACTTTATGTGTAGCTTCATCGATTGAGATAACGAAATAAAGAATTCCTTGATTCCTTACACCGATATAGGACTTTCTAATTTGAAGTGGGTTTTAAAAATATAACATTTCCTTCTTAACCTAAGCGTTATGGCATTATTGGCTATTCTCTGCGAGAGTCGCAGCGGTAGTAGTGTTTTTTTTTTTTGTTTATGTAGTCTAAAGTATTGTGAATGAACAACAGTAATGTTGTAAATGTCTGATTAGTGTAATGTAGGTATGATGGCATGTAACATACTCTTTTTGTAATTAACACTTGTTTTATGAAGACAAGTATGTAAATTATTGTAAAAATTAACTTCAAAGTACCTTTTACTATTTGAGTTCATAAAGGAAAACATTCCTTCAACTTCGAATGCATACAACGTTCTGTACATAAACATTATAAATTTTTTCAGTTAATATTACATTTCACTATATCCTACAAACAAATGTCTAACTTCAAATTTTCCCATTCGACCTGTAGTTTGGTTGTAAAAAATTTCTCATTTTCCTTAAAGTTGACCGAAGTGGAATCTTTACTTTCTTCCTCTCGTCCATTCAATTGGAGTTTTTAAAATTGCACAACTTCGTTGGCCTCAGTCTTGTGATAACACTGGCAAATTCAGGAATAAGCTCCACTTTTACATATCACACTTTGCGTCTGTTAACTCCAAAAGGTCGGCTGATAGCAAAACCTCACTGCCCGATATTTCAAATGTCACGGGCAATCGCACAACGAGCTAGCTCTTTCCGAGACTGTCCTCCCCTCGTTCAAAAATAAACGTGTTCCTAGTAGGTTAACCACTCCCAAGAAGAAATATTCGCCTATGACCGTAGTCAGATATACAAACGCGCGGAAAGAATATATTTTTTGGAGTCTTGATTCATATTAAGTTTCAATAAGATATGTATACGTTTTCTTGGATTTTATTGCATCACAGTTTGTTACCGAGGTTCATTAAAATTAGACTAAAAGTAATATTTTTTTTTCTCAATGATTTATTCGTTGACGGTTACTTGTGCGAATTCTAAAGCGAACCGTGTGGTGCAGAGTTGCTCTTTCAAAGCCAATTATTGCTTAAATGAATAAGCTCTTTTTAAAAGCTAATTTGAAAATTTGGAAAGTAGGGTATACTCTGGGTTGACCCATCACTTAAACTTGCAAAAATAATACGTACATGAATTTAAAATACGCTTGCCCTAGTCATGAAATTACGAAACCGAATTAAGGTAAAGAGCGGAATGTAGAGTGAGTTACTGCAATTCTGAACACTTCTAGGGAACTTCATATTCACATTACATGACTATATACACACATATATCGAATCATATTTAAGAAATACTGCACTACTGCACAGGGAAATTTTTTTCCGTATCAGGAAGTGGTACAGATATCAGCAAGTCAACATATATATCAAACAAACTGTTAACTAACTTCCCGATAAATTAGAAACTTGAAAATTTAAACATAGCTCAGAACTGAATGACAATGCAATATTTACTCGTTTTCTTGCCTGTTTGTGTGTCCGGTACAAATTTTGCTTGTTTAAAATCGATTGCAAAATGTAACATACATAATACTAATAAGCCGAAACTAATTATTTAAATAAAACAATTAATATACCAAATTTCTAGACCAACTAAAATTGTAAGATAATTTATCCTAAGAAAACGGAAGATTCAAAACTAAATAAACTCAACAGTTCATATAATTTATAGTGCAATAAAACTGTTAGCAACTTCGGTGACATATTCATGCATCCAATATCTGTTACAAGCGCCCCGTGTTTTAGTTTTAAATATTACAATGACAAACCACAAAAGGAATGTTTTTTTTTATTATGTAAGATACAAAAATCTAAGCATTTGACAAATACAAGAAAATTAATTACCTCACAAGAACACGCTACTTTAACGCAGGACTGTATAAGATAAATACAAGAAACAAAAATTCAATCAATGGGTGAGGTAGCTTCAAATGAGTTGCGTGTTATCATAAACACGTTTTTTACGAAACTAATCCATATGTATCCGTTGTGCAAATGTACGGAAAAAAACACTTTGTACAAGCACGAAATATCATTGTAAATGCACTATGCTCATTAAAAACAGTTTCTAAGCCTTCCTACATAACAAAAAATAGCCTTTATAGACGTACGAACTGGATGTATGTGAAACTCGCACAGAAACGTGCACTAAAGTTTGCTACAAACTTTCTACTAATAAAATTGTAGGGCTGTCGCTTAAATTTTCATTGGAAAAATAATAAAACGAAAACACGGTACGTCAGTTTGGCCGCCACGAATAGAAGCGAAACGGATACCTGTGAGTGTGGAAGCTGAACATTTATCACACCACCGTCTCCGCGCATCAAATGCGGAAAATTATATTCGGTATATAGACCTCTTGACCAAGGACGCCACCATGTAACGGGGGGATGGGGGGGGGGGAGGGTTCCAAGATAAAAATTTATGTTTATGTCAACAGGAGCGTATATATCCTGTGTATAAATTTGTAGCCACTGGCATATTTCGATACAGGAAACCGCTTTGATTACGAAACTTATCAAACTGCAAATAGTTTGCTATACGTTTTATTAAAAAAACTAAACACATTGTGGAACATCTGTTAGGGGGGCTCAGGCCCCACCTGCCCCCCTTACTTTATGGGCGCCCTTGCTCTTGACATAATTGTAGATTTTGTATTAAATCAATTATTCATTTGCCAGGGCTGTTCTCGGGTATCTAGTGGGTCAGCTAGCATCGGGCAGGAACTCCCCTCCAGGTAGACAACCAGCATTGCTCTGACGTGTTGCTGGTTACAGCCATCCTAGAGTTTCGATAAAGGCTGTTTCATTGGAAACATTTTTTCTGAGCTTAAATGTTTTTATGGCTTTATGACTTCGCATCAAATTTAATGTAACAAAAATCGCGGAACCAGCCATAAAAATTTTTACATACTTTCAAACAAAATATTTCTTTAACGGCTGTTCCCGAATAGTGCCTTGAAGGATCCTTCGCACCCTCGCATCCTTGAAAAGTGCATCATGAAGGATGCGGCCATTTTTTATTCGTATCCGAATTCTACCGAGGATCTAAGATGCACCATTCCACACATCCTTGGTTCAAGGATGCTTGGCACGCTTCCTTACGCCCTTGCGATTGTAATTTGTTTGAATTGGGATTTCGAAGGTGTGTTTATACACAAATGCACCCTTACCACGAAGGATGCATTGCAGTGAAGGCTGCAAGGATTCAGGGATCTGAGGATTAATCCTATGATTTCAGAAACAGCCAATATTAAATATTGTGGAATGCAAAATTTAAAAAAAAATAGTCACAACGATTTATTGAAGTCATTGAAACTTCTAGGAGAAATTTCTCGGCATGGTGCCCTTAAAAAGTCATTTAACTTAATTTTGAAATTTTCATTGATAAATATAAAAAAAAATTACTTTCATAACTAGCATAACATTTTTTTAAATAGTTATACATTTTTTTCACCCTGTCAATTTACGAAATATCACAAATCTATGTAATATTTACTGAAAATATAAACAAAATAGTTTTTGACAAGTATATCGTTAGCGCGCGTGGTCCCTATTTGACGCTCGTGCTTGCATTCCAGTTATTATTTAAAGTTAAAGCGGCATCGTGTGTGCGTGAATGCGTGCGGGGTAGTAGTAACTCCACTCTGTTTTCCCCCTATTCCCATAACTAGTCTGTACGAAGAGACTACCGCCTCTCTGGAAGTAGGAATGCAGAAAACGAGTGCAAAGCTCGCAAACATAGCTTCGTACATTTTAGACTAACTATGCATGTGAAATTAAGCAGCATCATACCTATATCATCAGCCAGCTATAGTGCCAATGTACGGTCCTAACGTAACGTAGACTTTTATGACATCAGTTTCCCGCGAATTATTTCGAAATGTCTCTTTGCTATAAATTATTTTGTCTCAACTTATTCAATTATCGTTATACTACTTCAAAACAATAATTTCCCATTTTATAGTTGGTCATTGGCTAAATCACAAACCTTAACGGTAAGGGCCTATACGAATACATCCCTTAGTGCGAATACGAAATAACATGACTGTGGCCAGCACAAAGAAGGTAACATACTAAAGGTAAAAAACGAGATCAATGAACTAAATGGGATGAGATAACATTATATAATATTAAATATTTATAATAAAACTCTATTAGGTAATGGAGTGGTAAATTTAACCGTATACGAGAGGTAACAAGGATCTATTCCTTATGCAAGATCACAGTGCACGGCAGTCGGCAGCCAATGAACATGTTTGTTTATAATGTGTTTTGCTTATCCTAAAATTCAACTAAGAGTGAACGGAGAATAGCAAACTATCAACTACTTTTCTACAATTGGTTCTCCTTCAAAAAATACTCGGCACGCTACTATCTGTATAGGGTGGCCCTAAACTTAGTTTACTAATAATTTTTTTCCCAGTTCATCAGAAATGCTTTTTATTTTGAGCGTAACAGCGAGACGTTTAATTTGGTTTGCCATCATATGACTAAATTCCTTTTGTGTGTGAGTACATATATGTTGCAAAATTGCTTGTCATTATTTTTGGGAAACAATCCTCACATCTTGAACAAGAAAAAGTTATATGAACAAGAACCGAAAACGCTACCACTTCTGCACTACAATTCACAGTAGATGATGTATAGTACATTCCGCGTGGGTTGGATCGTGTTACCGTGGAATTGTAGAATACCACTACATCTATTATTGACAACTACATACCAGATGAGTAGTATTTAATTGGATGGTAGATGTTATCTGATGTTGCATTCCTCAGTAATATGATCCAGTTCGCACGCCGTGCATTGTTAAGTCATGAGACCTGTAGTAGAGTATAACATTCTTTGTTCCTCTAGATCTGAGGACTAATCCCCAAAACACTGACCTGCAATTTCCCAACATCTGACGTCTGATCCCAAAAAAACTGACCTGCAATTTTCCAACATCCGGTACATACAGGTGGGGCAGAAAATAATCCCCGCAGTTTTAAATTCAACACATTTTCAATAACACATCCTATATGTTATTGGTACGCTGGTTCGGCAATTCTCTGTGGTCTTCTGTTGACATGCGAGTAATTTAGGGAATGGCAGCATCTTCACCGGTTACAACCTTTTCCAGATATTTCCGTGTGAAGGAACAGCATTTATAAACTCGGAATATAAGACGGCGACGGAGAACAACAGGGAACTGTCCCGTCGTTGTATGAACTGTGGAGGATGCGATATTTAGTGCGGATGTAAAACTGTATTTTGTGTATTATTATAAGTTCTCAATTGTATCGGGATTAATATAGTTTTTTCTTTAGTTTCTGTTATCGGCTAGTATTTTCGTTCCATCATACTTGTACATATACGTACACATCCACACACACAGACCCTGATATATTATGGTGCACTGAAATCTTATCACCTTAAGGGAGAACATTGCAACCGTGTGCGTAACAAACACATTTCATCGACTGCAATTATAATAATGTACCACCCTGACCTCACATTATCCGGCAAAACTTTAACAAATTTTTACTCTTATAACTTCAATAAATCACGTTTCCCTGGCACTTATAAAAGAGTTTAATTATTCTTAAATTAAAACAAATTTCCCATAGCCATCTACTGATGCAAGTGCATACTGCACTGACGAGTTCCTGGCAACTTAACAGTATGTTAAGTCTGATCCAGTATAAGAAGGTGAATGTGCTACAGACCCATAAAATAGTTTATTTCTACGAATTTGATGTTGCTGCCACTAAATTGTACAACCATTAATACGTGTAATTAAAATTAGGAACTTGAGTGCTACAAATATTTGCAGTAATGTGTTGGAATTAAATACGTGATGACTTTACGATAAACGTGGAAATTCAACTGATACTTCTTACCCAAGGAAGCAGACATTTTTATAACTTAATGTCCCATGGTACATAAATAAATGCTAAATTGATCCATCACAAATATAGTAGGGGGCTCGAATTCAATAACAAAAAAACATTAAAACAACAATCCAGTACAATTTTTTTTTTTTTTACTTTCTGAGCAAAAAATTTCCTCAGTGACGTATTTCTGAGGTGTTTTTACTGACGCCATAATTTCGTACATTTAATTACAGGGGAAGAAATTACGCTTAGCTAATATGGTATTTTGGAATAATGTTTGCAAAAATAATTAACTAAGACAGCTGATTTGTAGTTTTTCGATATCGACTTTAGTAAACCTATATAATTCAATTGACACTTCAAGCGTTTATTTATCTACCATGTGCCCATAACCAGGGGCGTCATTTCAGGTTCTTCTAGGGGGGGGGGGCAAGATTTTGTTTTCCGGCGACAGTGACCTCGTTGCATCTTTTTTATTAATTAACCATGTATAAATTAGAAACTTTAATAGTAAAACTTTAGTTTTATGTGCTTAAGTTAGCATTATTATATTTAAAAATACAAAACATATATTTATACACTTAAAATTCTAAATCCAAGGGGGGGGGCATTCCCCCCCCCCCTGTGGCCCCAAATGACGCCCCTACCCATAACAAGCAAAACCAAGACACGCCTCAATCTATCCTATGTACAAATCAGCACATTTTAAAACGTGCAGTAGTTTATTTCACAGTATCAGTTATTAAAAATTTAGGCATTATATAACTGTAATCCAACGGACAAAAAAATCCGTAAGACTACATTACAACCCTTGCAAAGTAATTAAAGAGTCTATTGCTATCGACATACAACAAATATTACTCTGATTCTGTTCAGACATATTCAAGTCTCCGGTTTAAAAAGCTGGAAGCCAAAATACGAATGTGGAAATTTCATTTCGGCATTGCTGACGTTTAAAAAAAAAAAATGTTTACTTTGTTCTAAAGTCTACCTATATACTTTTTTTTTTTTCGTATTTAAAGAATTTTGAAGAAAATCATGACAATTTTTGCGCTCTCAAGGATCGTTCTGGCCTGTAAAACGACAAAAACAAATTACATCTGTAAATGGCCTTATTAAGCAAAGATAATAAGTCTTTGAAAGTCAACTCACCTTATTTAGTTTCAGCGACGCACAACGTAAGAACAGTAACTAACTTTAAGCTCAAGTGCGCGGGGCAAAAACAGCTGTGAATCGCGCGGCCATTACGGAACAGCACTCGTGCCTGTGTATCGCCGCACAGAGGCGGGTGTAGCTAGGTTATGTCTTCGCGGGGCGGCGAGGTAAACAAAGCGCGCGCAGGTGTCTGTCTGCCACGCACAGGTCCGAGGGAGGGCTACGGCCGCCACAGGCACGCTCGAGACGACGCGGGGGTGAAACAAAACAGCGTCGGGCGAAAGACGGCGCACTGCAGCCTCCCGACTACAGAGGACCTCTCGTCGAGCGCGACCTCGCTCCGCCGTGCGAAAGGCGCCCCAGGACAGGGAAGGGAGGGGGATAAAAAATATTATTTCCGAAAAGGTGTGCGCATGCGCAGAGGGGGCGCGGGGCTTATTGATCAGCGGAGCCGGCGCCGCTCCGAGAGATTCCCGCACACGCACACACGCACACGCAAGCTGGTCGCAGGACCGCTGCCGGTACGACACCCCTCCAACCCCTAGCCTACCCTTCATTCTCTCTCTCTCTCTCTCTCTCTCTCTCTCTCACGGGACCGTTTAAAGAGGGAAAGAGAGGTGGAGTTAACGTAAAATATTAATTATTTTAATAACTTTTACATTTGTACGGTATACGGTATGTTACGTAAAATACAGTGACTTTTTACCGTAATAACAACATTCATAGTTTTTGTATAGTGGCATGTCAACACAAAAATTTGCATTAAACTATTTATTCAAGAAAGCAAAACCAAATGTCTTACAGAAATGAAATAATTCTCGCTGAAGTACTGTGTCGTGGGTACGACAAGACATGTATAAAAACACATGGGATATTTTTTGTATTTCGAAAAACTACTGAATTTGCAATGAAAAGTTGACAATTTGCTGCAATTCTTTTAAATACAAAAAAATTTAATGCTGTTTTTGTACATGTCTTGGCGTAGTCAGTGGCACTGTTTTTGTATGAATTACTTCTTTTTTGTTAAGTCAGTTCGTTTTACTTCCGTGTGTAAAACCGTTTAATGCAAATTTGGGCTGTGACATACCAATACACAAAAACTATAAGAGCTAGAAAATTTTCATTACAGTAAAAAATAGCCATAGAGTATGTCTACAAAACAAACAATATATCTTACAAATATAGAACAATTAGAATTTTGTGTGAAATTAACAAGTGACAGCTAACAGCTCTTCCACTTCATAAGTAGCCGCTGTTGATTACACAAGTAACACCACAGCACCGGAAATAGGTTGCTAATCTCTCCACTGTGGTTACCGTCAAGAGATGACCTTTCCGCTAGGCGCTTTTTAACCTCCGACCAAAAAGATGGGTGTTATAAGTTTAACGTGTGTATCTTTGTGTCTGTCTGGGGCATCGTAGCTCCTAAGCCGGTAAACCGATTTTTAATATTTTTTTTTTGTTTGAACTGTGACTTGATTGATAGTAGTATAGTAATAATTCAACAAAATATGTTCAGCAGTTTGAAGATGGTTACCTCTTTTCTAATGGTTGAAGGGATGTTAGCAACTTCTACTAGTCTGATCGGTTCGAAATTTAGCATCCTGTGGGTCGGGGGTTTTTTAAATGTGTAATTTAATACATAGTATCTTGTTATAGAGTATAGAAGTTTACGACGCTACCTACCCTGGCGGGTCAAGGGCAGGAAAGTACATGTTAAATGAAATTCGGCGTGGCTCAGTACCTGTGGAATCTATACGCAGGGTGTTGTTTAAATGCATATTTTGGGGAAACAATCCTTATAGAGGGACAAACAATGTTACTTGTACATAGGTCGGAAAACGCGCCGTTTCTGCACTGCAGTTCGCAATACATGATGTACGGTTCGTAGCACGGGCTGGATCTTGTTGTTATGGGCTATGTCACTAACCCATAAACAGTATAAATAACTGTGAAAATTGATGGAATGGTATGAATCGTACGTAACGTATGTTAACTGCAGTGCAGGAATGGTGCGTTTTCCGACCTATGTACAAATAATATTGTTTGTTTCTTCTAGCTGTGATGAGTGTTTCCCCAGAATATTGACATGGTAATATGACAACGTACTGTATATGAACAGAACAGTTTTTGGACACACGCCATTGCGGGCGAATGTTGCCGCATTGCAGAGAAACACACAATAAAACCAAAATAAAATGCAAACGAAGCTTACTGGCTTGTCTTAGCTTGTCTTTTGTTTTCTGTTATATTGTGGAGTTTTCTGCAATACGGTAACATTCGTCCGCAATGGCGTATGTCCAAACAAAAAAAAATTTCTTTTTTATAATATGAACCCATTGCAGGAATCGTTCAAAGATCACATCCTGTATATGCCACCACTTCTTATGGCCCACATTGCTATACGGTCGTTTAGGCTATTTTTTAAAAATACTTTGAAAACTGCGACCAAAATAATTATATTCACTGTAAATTTTTTTTTTTAAACTTGAAAATTATTTCCGACATTTTAACTCCTGTAGCAATATTTTCATCTAGTTAATGCTTAGAACAGTTTTTGATAAAGTGATATCACGAAAAATGACTGAGCCAAATCGAATAAAATTTTATATTTAAATCTCTCTCTTGTTCATGCCAAGGTAGGCAGCGCCATTAATTGTTCGAATTATAACGAGACGCACCAGTCAACACTAGCGCCAAACCTGTTGTTCGGGAACTTGACGACTACCTCCAGACATATAGTTTCTTTGAGCAATATGCAGTATGAAAGCTCTACATTTAAAAATGAAAAAGTATTTTTCTTTGCATTTATGGTTGTGAATTGTGACGTATAACACCTGAAAATCAATTATATTCGACCATAATGTAGGACTGTTCTAACTACAATACACGCACGATGAAATGCTTAAGGGCGTCGCAATATGTTCGTAAATACGTGCTTTTTTACGAATCGATATCTACGTGTTCCCACTGTGCCAATGTAGGAAAAGAAAACGAATTTCGTACAAGGACGGAACGTCGCTGTTAACACAGAATGCTCTTAAGGGTGAGTGTTAAGACAATTTTATTGTACTTTCAGTTTTTGAGCCATAACATTTATTCAAATTATATTATCAACATTTTCTCTTTGACAAAGCATAGGATATATTATTGGTAAACTGCTTGACATACATAATAATGGAATCTTTCAATAATTTGTCATGAAGAATAACTGCAAGAGGATTATAGGTTAACTTTCAATAACTCTCTTGCAATGATTCTGCATGCCAAATCAATGAGAGATTACATTATTATTTATGACAAGCAGTTTACCACGAATACCTGTATCCTATGCTTTGTCGAAGAACAAATATTGGTAATACAATTTCAATAAGTGTTATGACTTAAACTGAACATGTAATAAAATTGACTTAACACTCGCCCTTAAAACACTGTTCGAAGCCCTCCAACGTAGCCAAAACGACCTTTTCGTACTTCCGTACTTCAAAATGCACTAACCGGATGTATACGAAACAAATAATCGTGCAATGAACTTTGCTACAGACTTTCCATCAATAAAAGAGCATGGTCACCGCTTAAGAGGGCGTGGTACATAATTCAACGCTAAAAGCATTATTCTATAAGTGTAGGTTTCTTGAAGCTAATTTGCGAAAAGTAAACAATAGCAATCCTAGACAACAGCTAAAGCCAACGTTTTAAACAAAATTGTTTCCAGTGTTACGAACTTCAGAGGCACAATCTTTGACGCCGGAACCTCGTGCATTTAACTGCGGCGCAAGAAATCACGCGTAACGAACGAGTGATTTTGGATAAATATTTACTCATAAAGTTGGCAAATACCATTATCTAGGATTGTCATTGAGTATTTTATACATATTGGCTTCGAAAAAAGCTTAGAAATCAATTGATGTTTTCAGCGTTTATTTATCTACAACGTCCTACATGAAAAATGTATCGGTGGGAGCCTTTCACACTAGTACAGCACTTGGGTCGTGGCAATGCGGCATTTGATGCGCGCTTCAAGGTCATCCTTATAGCTTCCGTCACTTCTGAACCGTGTCTCGCGATGGAAGATTCAATGTAAACCTTGCATGCTCTCTAGCGGGGTCGTTTCTGTAGACTTTTATCAGATTACTGACAGACTTCATGGAGGGTTCGATAATCCGCCGTGTGCAACATTTTATGGATGATTTGTTACCAGGTAGAAATTTTAACTTACCAAAACGCCGTTAATGTGCTTACAGTACAGATATTTGCTACCGATGTTGACTTTAAAAAAATATGTACAATAAATAACAGAATTATGCAAAATTTACGATAAACTTCTATTGCCTATTATTTCTACATTATCTTATCTAACATAACAAGTATGTTTTCTCCGTTATTTTATTACAATAAATACAACTGCCATATTTAAAAACCATGATTTCATGTCTTATAAATTGAGTCAATTATAGTTTGGGAGGTAACTTGGATGAATTTACTTCTGCACATTAAATAAATTAATTAAATGTATTTTAAAGTTTGATTTCGTGAAAGGTTTTCATTATAAAATACGCTACTTTTGTCTTCATTTGATATACTTTCACATAAACTAGTTTATTATCCGTAGGTGTAGCCAAACGTCGAAAGTATCCCTCCGAAAGTGTCGTCTCTCTTATCTGACATAATTAAAAATCGATGTTATGAAATAATTGTAGACACATATGCTTCCAGTTACAGAATGTAAACAAACCTCTAATAGTACATGCAGCGTGTAAACAAACTCTCCAGCACATATTGTCGCACGTGTGTTGGCGTCTGACGTTGACAGAAAAAACGTTCGGCATGCTGTTTCCTTCCCAAGTGTATTTGCTTGCACTCGAGCCTGAATTCCGAATATTTTTAGGTACGCGTATATTCAGCCGTTGTCGCGCTGCTACGGACCTGTCCGTGAAGAACTGCTGCTTTAGGTCAGGGGAACTTGAATGCTGGCAGCACTGATTTCTATACAGCTTAGCGGCCAGAAAACTGAGTTTAGAAAGATCTAATAGTACTTTGGTTATACTGGTACAATATTAACCTTGGATGACGCTAAACTGGTACAATATTAACCTTGGTGATAAATGACGCCAAATTGGTACAATATTAACCTTGGTGATAAATGACGCCAAATTAAGTTACACTGTTGCCACATTTGAAAAACAAACTTTTTTAATTACAACCATTATTTTTAACATTTTGCAGCTTTGTATGCCTTGAAACGCAAGGGCGCTAAAGACGAAAGTTACATAGACCTTAGCGTGAATGTGCTGTTTGAGATATAATTTTTACAACGGAAAATAAGTTTCGTGGCAATGTGTATATGTGCTTCTAATGGACGCACACAACATGATTTTATGCTAAAGATATAACAGGCACTGCTTTAATAAGTGTTTAGTTAAACACGAGTGGCCGATATCGTGGGAGCCGCCAATAAGTTGCAGCTGCACCAGATTTAATTTCTCTTCGTTGCACGTACGTAGTGTGCGAGTTCCTTTGAACTTTCGTAAGTATATCCAGGTTGCATTATAAATGTTTCCTTACGTGAACAGTTTATCGTTCCAAACGTTATATACGCTACAGCAAACAAGTAGCAAACACGTCCTGTAGGTGGTTCGCGTTAAACTGTGCACTTCTGAACACCTCGACGAGAAGAATAATTTAAAAAAAAAAAATATTTATTGTGTTTTAAGATGTTACTTCTGAATAAATAAATAAATAAATAAATAAATAAATATATATATACACACTTTGATCGTTATTAGGTTTTTTGTTTGTATTAAAGTGTCCAGAAACTATAACTAATATGAAATGAAACAAGTAACGGGTTTGGAAAGTTTTCACTTCATCCCGAATCACCTGCAGCTGACGACGATACTACGGCTAGTAGGTGCGTCGACATGCTATCGGCCTCGCTGTATTATTTATATATTTACGGACGACAGTCGCATAACCCGCCAGGGACTCTGATAGTAACTACGCGTTCACTGCTGTGTATAAACTTCCCGTACCGCTCTAACTGTTCGTCAACCATTGCCTTCCATGGCTAGCATGCAGCTTGCCGTAGCTGATGTTTGTGGAACAACTGATACCACGGCACGCGCTTCTCTTCCCCCTTTGCGGAGCTTCCCCCCTCCCTATGCGCAATGCTCAGATATCATTTCTTGGCAGGCAAAACAGCCAACGTCTCAGTTTTAATACTAGTTCATAAACCAATTTACTGACCCTTAAGCTAGAGAGAAACTAAGGACAGCATAGTGGCCTGGAATTCTACAGCTACAATATTAACTATTGGTACTTTGAATTCGTTTTTAATTGAATTTAACAGTTTTTTCTTTCTACTCAAAAGTTTGTAAAATGTGATGTTGGGACTTTTTGCCTTTCAAGGGACGATATGGACAGACGTCTGCCGGTGACAGTACACGACCTTCAGCGTCACGTCCCCGCATCCTATACAACCTGCCATACATGCGTGACCGCACAGCACTGCTCTACAGGCGCTATACACAACTTCTAACACAAATGATGTAAAGAGAAACTTGACGACCATTATATTGGTCGCCTGTGTGGGTGTGTTTAGCATGGTCGAGGCGTACAAGTGCAGAAGCGTCAAGGATAACACGCGGGCATCACACGTCTCGCTAGCCGCTAGACTCAGGTCACTGAACTGGCGAGAATTATTCTAGCTGACAACTCGTCTCTATGAGACACTGAATAGTGACCCTATGATTTTGTGACGTAATATTACACCAAGTAAAATTAACACAATAATAATAAAATAAAGGAAATAAAAAGGCGTAAATGGTGGGAGATAACAGTCCGCTTGGAGAGACTAGAAAAACAGAGCCGTATTGTATATATATACTTATACCGTTTTAAAGATTCTGCGTCAAGGTTTTTGATACCTAAAAAGCGACTGCAACAACATTCATTTTCGACATTTTTGGCCACCAGAACGAGTGAGTGATAGACTATGGTCAGCGCTGTGAGGGATGATATGAGGTGAGCATGAAGCAGCGCCGGAATGAAAGGGCGGGGCAAACGGGAGATTGCCGAGAAAACCCGCCGACCAACGGTATCGTCCGGCATGATTCCCACATGCGAAAATGCGGGGACCGACCTCGCCGGGAATCGAACCCAGATCACCTTGGTGGGAGGCGAATGATCTGACAATTCGGCCACCACCGCCACCTCGGCCACGAGAAAATATGCATACTAAACAGAGGGTGAACATAAATGAGTGTCCTACGTATAACGTACCTTGAATGCTATTCCTAAGCAGACAACACCCACGCGTGATTATTATTTTTCAAATAATCTTGTAACGGATGAGGCTCTGCACACCGCTCAGTAGTGTGGGTAGACGGCCACCTTAAGGCTATTGTATTAAATTTCGTCCGATTATATTGTCTGCCGGGTGTCAAGCCTAACCCCTCCCAAAAACTACGTGCTTCAGAAAGAAAGTTAGGCTTTACCGACACGCATCAATGCAATATATTTACTCATTAGACGAAACTTGGTGTATGATATTAAGTATTTCTAAAATGAGTTGATAAAACCATGTTTAAACCTGTGCTTCCAGTACACGACTGTCTCAATAATTGCTTCAAGTGATGATCCGTAATATTAGTCGATTCATTTTGTAGTAAATAAATATTCACTCCTATCAGTGTCCAAAATTTGACCGGATACAACAGTTTCATAAGAGAACGGTATCTTAACAAAAATACGTTTTGAATCTGCATACTGGAATAAAAATGTTGCTTCGTTATTTAATTACAATATAGTACTAACATATATGCTGAATTTATTATTTTTCATGATTCCATGGTTTATAGGTGGTTAGACGGGCACACGGTCACACTAACCATAGTACACCTCACTTTCATTCACATGGTAGTAGGACTGGATCCTCGGCTACGAGAAATATCCGCCTGATAGTTTCTTTTACCAGCTGGAAACAATAAGAAAATAAAGCAATATAGGCAACACTCGTACAGACGTAGAAAAAATATCGCCCTTATGCGCAGCGATTTCGTAGTAGTCTTGTTATTTTATAAGACTGCAAGCACTCACCATGTAATTTTATTCGTGGAATAGAGCTGCGGTTAGCGCAGAGGATAGAGCAGTCTCCTCCCACCAAGGCGATCCGGGTTCGATTCCCGACGGGTCTTATGTGCGTTACGTGGCTGACGTTGCGATTAGTCGGCGGGTTTTCTTAGTGTACCCGCCCTTCACATTTTGTCGCTTCTCCATCGTAAAGATTTAATTTCATGTCATCCGTCCTGGGTCGCAGATATCTATGGGCGCCCAGTCGAAAGTCTGAAGGCACACCTTGCATCGGGTACCTTCTGCAAGCACTATGATTTCCATTTGTGAAATGTAAGAGGAAATCTGTCTTAATGTTGAGTGAATTGTGTTTGTATTTATCCAGATGTGACAGTCTGGAACAGCCGCTTTTAGCACTTTTGAGGGGCCATAAAAAAGAATTTGCTTAATGCGTGCAGTTAAAAATAAACAACTATACAGTATATCTTAAATTGTGTATTATTTTAATACACAAATATCTTGGAAACATGATGATATATATTTTATTCCTGTTTCACTAAAGTCAGGGGCTGCAAATGACAAGAGAAATCGTCAACTCAACGAACCACAGAAGACTTGTAAGCCACATTTTTCAATTACACCGAAAAGGAATGAAACACTCGGGCGTCAAGAACACTAAAACTCGCTTAATGTTAATATTGTGTTAAATAATAAAAAGTACTGACGCAGTGTTACAATTTTATTCCAGTATTTCAAGCATTCTTTTTTGTAAATGTACCTTCAAAAGAAACCTTCGCGGACGCAAAAATAACTTGCGTAAGTTTCATTGCAATGGGATGAATGGTAGCAGTGCATTAGAGAGGAACAAACAAGCAAAATTGCATTAATAAGTCATGCATGGCAATTGCACAATGCACAAATAGCTGCCACGACAATTACGCACATGCTGATGTATGGAGCAACGCCAGAATGTAGAGGCGGAGGAAACGGGAGGTCCCTGCGAAAACCCATCGACCAGCGGTATCGTCCGCAACATTCCCACGTGCAAAAAATTCGCGAACCTACCCCACCGGGAATCGAACCCGGATCACCTTGTTGGACGGAGAGTGCTCTAGACACTGATCTCACCGCGACCCCTTTCTGCGCAAGGCATAGACGTCAAATAAAATAGCCCCAATTTTAGAAATGCGTCAGACACAACACAAAGAAAGTACGCGTGGAAAACATATTTATGTTAATTTTCAAGAATCTGTACGTACAAATTTAATGTCAGGAGTATGCAAATTATAAGTTCCTGTTAATTGGATTGTGGCTCAAAGATAAGCTGCATTTTCAGAAGAATTTTGCAAAACCGTTTGAACTACTAATTTTTTTTTTAATTTGCACATTTGCCTAGTACCGGTCGTATAAATATTGGTGGTACGTTAAAAAACTAGTACACTATTCGGTCATCACAGGTTCTAGATAACTTACAGCTAAACTATCCGTGCCCCCGAAAAGAGAAGGGAAGATACAGTAGGGGTTTCATAAGCGGATTTTCATTAAGTAAGAAAGTGGATTGAACAAAGGTGTATAATTCGGCCAAAAAAAAAAATAATAATTAATAGCAAAGTAGATCCTGTACTTGTAAGAACTTCTCCACCTCAATAAATTCTGGGACCTTATTTCCAAGTAGTTTTACCATTATATTCGAATTAATATCACGGAGGAAGATTAAAAAAGTACATTAATAATCTTTACCTAACGCCAGAATAATAAGAATCTGCACGCATAACTTGATAACTTTGAGGTATAATAACGTCCAGTTAATAGTATTATGTATTGGAATAAAACAGCTTGTTTGTCTTATGCTTAGTATATATAACTGAATTGAACTCTTCTTTCGAATTAATATCTGCTTAATTTTATTATGAAATAACCAAAAACATCTTACAGACTACACTCACATAAATAAAACTCATTTCTTAACGAATCTATTAACTATGCTTTGAACACGATTTGTTTAGTGAGCTATTTATAATGCTTATATCTCTGTTAAATGCTATAATCATATACATCTTACAATGTGTTCTCAAGACAGCGGAAGACGCTGAGAAGCAAACATTAAATTCGGCAGTGAATGAAACGTTACGCGCCGTTGCAGCGAGGAATTAAAACGTAAATAATAGAAAATATCGAAGGGAAATTTTAGATATTGGTAGAAACAATGTGCAAGTTTCTTTAACATCATAAATCAAACGTTCGGCAGATTATTTTAAAAAGTAAGAAAATGGTTAAATTGCGACAGAAAATGTCATTTGTATATTGATGGATTACTTTTTAAAATCGATTGAAATCATGTTTTTAATTTGCGAATTGCATTTTTAAAACCATATAGACACATTATTAAAGTGTCTTCTTTTCGTAGATATACACATTGGAAGCTTTTTTAATACTTGCACAATAACAAATGTTTTCCGTACAAACGAATAAAAATTGGGGGTTTTATTTTTTCGTCTGTCTTTTTTTGTATCTTCTTTCTCCAGTGTACTATATTCCACTTGGGAATTGATTTAGTGTTGTTTTGAGCCTGTTTGTGTCTTTGTGTCACCTTCTGGGATATGACTACACTCCTTTCAGGAATTATCTGCATGTTTTGTCTGTTGACTACAGCTTACAGGTTTTACTTCGTTTTTTTTTTTTTAATTGTGATTTTTTTCTGCAACATGGCAACATTCACTCGCAATGGCGTATGTCCAAAAACCGTTATGGTTATAATACGAATCTATTGCAGGAATCGTTCAAAGATCACATCAATGCTGTAAACAACAGAAAAGTTGTATTTTTTAAAATTTCTTGAATTATTACATTTTAATTTCAAATTCAGGATTAAAAATACAAAATACTTTTTTTTTTTTATATATAGAAGATCTTGTAGCCTACAACATCGTTAACCAGTTAGGATTATTATTTCAGTTCGGCAAGTCGATTTTTGTACTGTACTTAAAACTGTGACATGCACATTTTGACTTAGACAAGCTATTGTTAGGGACACTGGAAAATCGCGAAAATGTTTAAGATAGTCTCCAATAAACTGTACTATATAAACCGTGACACGTGTGAACAGTTTTGGGACAAATCACACACGCTGTGTGTTCAAGCTGTACAGTTCTAACTGGGTTTGTTGAAGAGAGAAACTATGCTTCAAATAAACCATAGCCAATGTCGATACGAAACAGTCAGTGTTATATACAGTATGTTGGAGTCTAGCAAATAGTCAACTATTCCCGCAATTTTCCAGTGTCTCTAGCTGTTGTGCAAAAACCATACGGACAAAAAAAATATCTGGTACATATATAAAAATAAAAATGTGAGAAGAAAATTGCTGTATTTATTAAGTGTGGCGTCCCTGCGTCCTATTGAATCCACCCTAAGCAATGAACAACCACATTACTCTCGAAGACTTACAATAACGCCATCCGGACGCAATGTAGAAGGTTTTTGTAACGCAGCTAATTAAAATAAAATGTCTGCAGTTGAAATAATATTTTCTCTTTTACTCATTGTGAGGTTCTGCATTTGAACAGATTTTTAGCAGTCGCAGCAACATATTGCCGACAACAAACACCGTATAGCTATCATGACAGCAGCATTCATTAAATCATCCATTAGTAAATTTACTGAGCGACGGTATCGGTGTATAATGAAAATGTTAACGAATTTAATTCACCGTCTGAGGTGAATAACGTACCAAAAACCTCATTGTTGTCTGTGCAGGTACGTCACGTTGAATAATAATAATAATAATAATAATAATAATAATAATAATAATACTTTTGCATGCATTCATATATGAAACTAGAAAGGGACTCGGTAATGTTCTGGAAGACTGCCCACACATATCGTTCCTAGAATCAAGAATTACGAAACAACGCAATGATGCACCTAAATATTCTTTTCAGTGTCACTACACATTAATATTATTTTCATTGCCTGTCTGTGACATTCGTGTTTTATCAACGATACCTAAGTTATGTGGTTTATAATAATTCACATAAGTTCAGCAAATATTTAAACTGGGGCAATTTAAAGATAAAAAGAGTCGCGGCGTATGGAAACATGGTAATAAAAACAGGTATACTTACAAGATATTAATTATTGACTTTAAAGTGAAATTTGTATGACTCGGGATACGTTTAAATGCAAATATTTGTATCAAGACATTATTTATACATGGAATTAGTTGAAAGTATGCGTTAAGGTTTAAATTGTTGAAATATTTAATGCTGATTCTTGTACGATATTCTCTGCGTGGTTGTTGCGACTTATCCCAGCCCCTTTGGTGCATAATTATAGAATAGAACGGAAACTGACTTGAAGGACATAATTTATAAATTGTAACTGCCGTGTTTAAGTTACTAACGTTTGTTTACCGTGCATGAATATGTTTTCCGCAACTCGACTACGAAATAAATAATAGCGTTGCCCTGCTCTACTGGATTTTATAATTCACAGCTATGAGCCCTTCTTAACTTCTGCTTGCGCAATTCAATACTTTGTAATTTCTGTGCTCATTCGTAGTCAAATGCGCCGTCTTAATAGTTACGGTCGTATTTCCTACAAAAACATGTCAACCATCATCCCAAAATTGCCATACGCTTACATTAGTCACAGTGTAAAAATCACACCAAACTCACAGACGCATTTATATGAAGTCATATTCTTCATTAAATCATTAAAGTAACTTGACAAAACGCATGTTCATTTAAAACATAATTCTTCCAAACTATATGATTAAATGTTTTCTTTCTATTTTATTGGGATTTAGATATCATCGCTGAAAACGTCACTACAATTTTCCACAAAGACAGGACATGAAAGAGGAATCATCCATGGGTAGAGGTGATGGTTAGAGGTGCTGGTATATCGTGGGAAATCTTCATTGTTTGCTTTATTTCAACGCACGTTCAGCTTACCAGAAGATTACTGGCTTTCGTATGTACGTGGAGCTCTTACCCTATTTGACTGAGCCAATAATAATCCCGCTATTGTAATGTTATGTCTGCTATAGGTCTGCAGACGGCTACGGTGTGTTAGAAGTATATCACACAATCATACATGTTGCAAGAAACTGCAGTATTTTCAAGCGTATGTAGACACGAAACATTTTCGCGATGTACCATCATTTCTAGCATGGCATTTTTTTAAAGGAACCATCTTAGCGTTCGCCAGGAGGTATTTCTCCTGAATGCGTGTCCACCCATTTACCGTTACGCCATCTCGCTCAGTCTCAACAAGGGAGCATGAGTACGAACCACGGCCGTAGAAGAATAGGTCTGGACACTCGCCTGGATATTTGACCCCCTTGTTGTTTGGCTGCAGTTCACCAAGTTACCGAGAATATTGAGTTTTATCGGCGCTGATGTTAGGGCGGTCAGTCTAAACTCCGCCCACTTCCTTTCCGGTAAAATAAACAATTTACCAAAACGTATTTTTTTATATTTTTATGAAATACTTTCTTCGCTCACAAATTTAAGAAAAGGCTCCAGCAATCTTTCTTTCCTTTATAAATTTAACAATGGAAAAAAGTGGACGGAGTTTGAGTCCGACCGGCCGGAAAACAGCGCCAAAAGTACGACATTCTCGGTAACTTGACGAACTACAGCCAAACAACAAGGGGGTCAAGCAAAATACATTGTTAGATAGGTGAATGTCCAGACCTAATCTTCCACGACCGTGGTACGAACTCCCATATTATACAACAGGAACTCCATTTTCACCGAAGACGTCCGACGTCTGAACTCGCATAGTGAATTATGGAGAGAGGAAGTTTCAGAATTGCTGTTCATAATAATTTTCGTTATTACAATTAAGTTTTGAACATAATAAATAAAACTATTCGTTAATGACATGCATTAGTATACACGCACCAATTCGTTATTTTACTGCAATATTTATTTTTTATCGCGTTAAGTTGGTCATCGGAAGAGGGACATTTCGGCAATCTTCGGTTAAAGGATTTGTCTTCGCTATCCCAGTTACGAGGGCCCGGTCTCAACGAGAAGAATCAAAGCATTATCGTACTCTACGTAACTTACAGTCATGGAGTTCAAATGGGGAATCAGTGGTAAAATATTTCTTCTCAATAGATTTATTTTTAAAGTAAATTTCTCAAAACCAAACGAAATTCTACGTTAAAATGCTTTAGAAATGCTGATGGCAAAGAGTATTTCGACAAAATTAAATATTCGCTTATATCTTGTACACTTTACATTGCATTTTAGATCTCTAGTATTAATATTAAAATTTGACGAAATTTCTCAATGTGGCAGTGTTCCTCAAGAAATTACCGTTACTAATTTATTTTCAGTTCTTTTGGCCAACAACAATACGCGCCAATACAGTATCGCTACACTGGCTAACTACGGTCGAATACCATAACTTTGCCAAGTCTACGAATTCTCTACATTTTAATTAAGTTAATTCCTTTTTGAAATATTACCTAGCAGAGTATCATAAAAACTGAACTGTTTGAAAGCAGACTTACAAAAGAGCGATATATTATAAAACAGATTGTCACCGTAAAATGCGATCTCGAATTCGTAAACAATGTTAGCTCGTGGTAATGGTCGTTCGTGTGTATTACAGCCGCAGCTGTACCGTTGCAGGAAGTAGTAAGAGGGATACACTGTTTTTAATTAACTAGCAGATATTGGTGATGGTTCAGTGGGAGTGTAAGTCTAACGTCTGTACATCAAGATGTTAAGCGATTTCTTAATAAATACAGGCCAGGTAATAGTTCCAGCGGAAGTTATGAACACAGGAGGAAACACTGTCTTTTCAGCATTGAGATAGTACTTACGCCACGAGTGGAATGCTAAGTTGCAGCAGGTGCCAAGCCAACATTTCTCTCACGTCATGTTTCTTAGAGTTGAGTGTCAGAGGTGGAGTCAGTGATCTTTGAGAGACCTGCGCCGAGCCCAAGTCACCGGCTTCTGAAATCAAAACAAATTACTACAGTCGGCAGTTAAGTTGGCGTCTTTCAGCACCAGGGTGCGGGGACAGCGGGGCGTGAAAAAAAAAGAGGAGCTAAGAATGCGACACACAGTCGGGAGCCGTGCAGGGGCGTCATTTGGGGCTACAGGGGGGGGGGGTCAAATGCCCCCCCTCTGGATTTAGAATTTTATGTGTATAAATATATTTTTTGTATTTTTAAATGTAAATAATGCTAACTTAAGGACATAAAACTGAAGTTGTATTATTAAGACGGCAAGGGAGATAATATATTCTCGTGCGCGGTCACTTGAAGTGGTTCTTTTTTCCATCGTAGGATAGCGCTGCATTCGGCCACGGACGTACGGAGCGTGATCTATGCGGATATCTCGTGAACTAGTAGGAAAGCGAATTGCTACGAGCTTGGCTTTTTTAGGAACGAGAGGGAGGGGGGGGGGTAGAGAGAG